>LDKF01002408.1:2369-14485 GCA_001026735.1 Rotylenchulus reniformis | reverse complement strand
TTTCTTATGAATATGATGATGTTTTTAAAAAAATTAATGATGATTTAAAACTAAAAAACAAGCATTGTGTAAATTATTCTATTAAATCGAAAAAATAAATAATTTTCATATATAACTAAAAAGAACTATGTGTCCAATTACAACTATAAAAACATATTTCAAATGTTATTTATTTATTATTTATTTAACTTGTTTTTACAACACATAAGAAAAAGTGGGGAATATGTTATATATTAATTTAGCTCGCGACAATGTAAAAAAATAAAGGCTCTTTGTTCCAAAAATTAAAATGAAAAATGAATAAAAATTATTCTTTGAATTAATGAAAATTTTATTCGTCGGTCTAGTAAAGGACAATATGTATTTATAACAAAATAAATTGAGTTGGATCCAATTAATTTAAATATAAAAATTTCAATGAAAATTCAGATAAATTAATAACTGAAAGATGATTGTAGGAAAATAATTTACCAAAATAAAATAGTTTTTAAAGCAAAAAATTAAAATATGAATTGCTAATGACTTATGATAAAAGTATGATTATTGTTTCTGACTTATGGAAATTGATTGAAGTTCGAAAAAACAAATAAAAGCTAGTAAAAAAATGAATTTAAAATTAGAATGTAACAACTATTAAAAAAATGTTTTTGATCAGCTCAATAAAATAAAAATAAAATTGTCATTTTTGGATTACTGACAACCTCCATAGCCATCCATTAGCATACCCTGAATTCTGTTGGCCGTAATCTTCGAAACTCAGACCGTAACCAAAATTATGATGTTGCTGACCGTATCGATAGGCGGAACTTTGAAATTGACCAAAACTTGATCGCAGTTGAAATATTGACGGCAACTGGAGGTCTGCTGTTTTCAGTGGAAGGTTGAACATAACCGGAAAGACCGTAAAAAACATTCATTTTTCTTTATTTGATCAAACCAAATTGATCAACTGCCAAACCATTAACATATGTGTCTCATAGTGCATTTGAAAAAGTACAGTATCGTATTTTTATAACCGAGTTAACATTCTTTAATTTTTTTCATATAGAACAATATCAGGAAAACCGAAATGATTGCCGGATTGCGCAAACTTCTATGTAATAGCTGTAGTCCTCCATGAAATAAAATTCCTTTATGCCAAAATAATTTGAGACCAAATTGATTTATTTATATATATATATATATATATATATAGGAAAAAAGGAAAGAAATTTGGTGAAACTGAATCGAAAATAAATTTAATAAATTTAACTTATGGGTACATTGGTGGTAAAATTTTATCAAATTTTTTACTGAACTATTTTATATTTTATAGTTTATTGAACTCTCAACATTGAAATATGAATTAGTATCAAATTTTTTAAGTACTGAAGAGTTGGCGAAGAACCATCAAAACGACCAAAAAATGAATAGCAACATTTGAAATATTTCTAATTGTTAGAGCAAAGGGATTGGTTCATAAAAGACAAAGACACCGTAGAACTAGCTCCCTTTGATCTAACAAACATATCAATTTTCTTTATTTCATTCTTTGTAGGATGACAATAATGGCGCATGACACACCAATCACCAAATGTCAAAAAATAAATATTTTTTTATATTAATCATCAAAATTTACTAATGATGTCAAATGTCTCAGAAAACTGGATTTTATATGAGGAGCTAGTTTTTCGGAATTTTCAATTTCACTCCTATTCAACTAATCGGTACTTCGTAAATTTCTTTGATTTTATATAACATTAGATATCCTTGTAATTGAACTCGAGTAAATATAAAAAATGCAACATAAATTTGATGGTCTTATAAATTTTACACCAGATTTTTGTTCGGGACTTTTGAAATCCCCGGATCACTTTAAAATTGCATATCTACCTTCCCACCGATCAATAAATTAAATATAAATCCAATTGAATTAGCCGATGTTTATGAGTAGATACTACCAAATGCCACGGGAACAGAACGACTAAATAATGTCTCCCTGCCCGTCTCAACGTGGTACGGGGGGTGAACGGCAACAAGATCGACGGCCAAATGGGTGGAAGGTACCGACATCGGGGGAGGCCACGGCAACAGCAATTTTCGTCGCTGGCTTGGGATCCTACACACGGGCCGCCTATGGAAGAATGTAGCCAATGCCAGCTGGTCTTGAGTGCAACGCAGTCCGGTGTCTGTGACTGAACATTCCTGACCTCACGACGGACCCATCTCCGCAGATCCACTACTTGAGCTTCTGCTTTTGCGCCGTCATCAACTTCTCTGCCCCCAATCGTCGACTCTGCGCGCGTCGTGTAGTAAATAGGGAACCGCACGATCTCTGGATTTGTATATTTTGAAAGGTCTTACGACCGGAGTAGTCTGAACAGCGCTTTTGGCGATGGCGGCGATGCTTTGCACTCTTTTTGGAGTCGGCACTTTTGCTGGTTATTAGTGAATTCGCATTCCGCTATTTGGCATTTAACCAATATTTCAAAAAAATTTAATTATCTATAATAAATTCGTTTATCTTACATTAGCTAGTCCACCAGGAAGAAAAAACATGTTTAGGTTTATGTGTTGTGAAAAAAGTTGTAGGCGAACTAAGTTTTCAGGCGAAACCAGAGTAGGTGAAATAAAGTATCGCCAAGAAATCAAGTTAAATCTAAAGTTATAAAAATTTTTACAACCCATAAAATTTGTAATCCTATATTTATATTAATAAAAAATTAGTTAGAAGATTAAAAAACCGCTACAGCCACGAAACCGCTACCAAATATTTAAAAAATAAAGTAAGAAATTAATAAAATAAAGCCTTAAGCTCAGAGGAGTTAGTCTTCCTAAAACTTTTGACCGACCTTAAAACTTTTTAACCGTCAATGAAACTTAACCGTACTTAAAAATGATACTAAGGAATAAAAAAATGGAAAAAGGAATGTTCGTTTAAAATGGTACACGGTGATCTCGTCAGCAAGTGAATTCGTCAGTGAGTGATTTCGTCAGTGAGTGATCTCGTCAGTAAATTATTAGGTATTTGTTTGGGTTGTATCCTCTTATAAGTGTCAAAAAATTTGAAATTTTTCCCACAAAAAACTTCCTTCTAACGGATAACGGTAGTTTTCGCGTTCTCCCCCGCGGCACAAAAATTATTTTATCTTTTTCAGGTATAACCTAGAGAAACAAGTTTGGTATCAAAAGATAGCCCTAAATATCTACTACTGGGATGATCGATCGACCCTATAGTGAGGAAAATCCAAAGTTCTAATAAAACAATGCAAAAAAAGCGCAGAGAAAACGAATATTATGCGTCTCTGACGCATTACTATAGAACAGCGGGCTCACGAAAGACCGAATTCCGCACTTTCCGGTGTTTCGTTGTCGGTGTTTTGTATTTTGAAAATAAAACTTTCGTTTCAATAATTTCCATTTGATTTTTTTCCAAATGACTATTGGGTCGTTTAATCACCCCAGTAATACTATAAATTTGTTCGAACAAACTATCCGATTTGGCCAAGTCGAAAAAGTTTTTTTTTTGATCAAAACTCTTCTTAAAATTCTCCATGGAAAATCGCTGTTTCACTTCTGAAAAAATCAAATCATCTTCATCTCATTTCCGAACATCTAAAATATTTTTGAGATTATTTTACTAATTTTTTACATTTAATTTTACTGATGAGATCACTCACTGACGAATTCACTCACTGACGAGATCACCACTGACGAGTTCTCTTCTGACGAGATCACACGTTACCGTTTAAAATAACTTCTCTGCTAGAGAATTTTTGACCTGAAACCAATTTTGGATTTTGTTATGCGGCATTTCGACCATGCATATTAGTGGTGTTGGCACTCATTAGTGCTGCTCGAGACTCTCGGTCTCGAGAAAAAATTGAACGGTAATTATATATTTAATTCCAATTTTTATCCATGTAGATTTTATTTTGTATTATTTAAAAATTGGAATTCATAAAAAGTATTTTAAAATATATGTATGAACATCGATTATTTAATTTATAAGAAATTTCGACAGCGCACACAGCAAAAGTTTTAAATATTATTTAAAAAGTGCAATTTTTGACATATTTTTATTAGAATAAGAATAAAACTTTTTAATGTCCTATTTTTATAACGATAATAACTGTTCAAAAAGTAGAAAATCATACAAAAAAAAATAAACAGAAAAATAGGAGCCAAAAAAGAATAAATTATCTTTTTTTGCATCACAAATTCGCTTCACAGTCATCAACAATTCATGGATAAATTCAACAAAACAAAGTCGGCTGTTCCTTTCGGCGCTCAGACAAAGTCAATACTATAAGTCCCACGAGCATCGCAGAAAATCCAAATCGGAAACTGGGATCTGTCGTCGGTGGAGACTGATACAATGATGGTGACCAATCGTGTAAATGGTCAGCAATTGATGTTCAAGGAGGACACCGCCCATCTGGTAATTCCTCTGGATGCCATGTCAGGAAAAAGTAATGGGACGATTAGACGGGTTGTGCAATTTCATGTAAAATTGGTATTGCGGAATTAAAATGTAATTTTAAATCCATAGCTATCAAAGTTCATATTTGGTTTCCATCCAGTATTTTCTCATTCCAAAAAACAAATAATTGTAAATTCTACTTTCTAATAATCGATGCATTTAAGTCAACCTTTGTGGTCAACAATTCCAAAATTGGCACATAAAAGTGCAATGAAAAGTCCAAGTACCTTACTTAGACCTATAAAAGGCAAGGTCGTAGTGAATCTTTCGAATGTTGTAATAAAAAGTAATGGGACGATTAGACGGGTTGTGCAATTTCATGTAAAATTGGTATTGCGGAATTAAAATATAATTTTAAATCCAAGCTTATAGCTATCAAAGTTCATATTTGGTTTCCATCCAGTATTTTCTCATTCCAAAAAACAAATAATTGTAAATTCTACTTTCAAATTTTACATGCGTTTCAGAATAAATATATGATTCGACTTTTTTGTAATTTTGACCATTCGAATTTTTGGCGTAAACTATTTATATTTTACTTTAAAATTTATAATTAATTTATAATTATTTTTACAATACTTATGCTAAGACATTTTACGGACTATACTCTTGATGAAGCTGTATGACAGATGGAATAATTAAATACAGTAATAGTAGATTTAGAACCCATCAATTATTTTATAACTTTTGACATAAATCGGATGTTTTTTGTTTTTAAATTAAAGAACAAACACGTGGCGTCAAAATTTAATGGGATACAAAATTTATCAATTAAACAGACGAGACCTTTTATCTGCCACAACCAATTGTTGGGCATGTCCATGAAATACCAGATCAAAAACAAAGAAAAATACCATTCTATTTTTTATCGAAGACATCACCAGCATATATATTAGTATATTTGTGCATGATTGACCACCTCCACTCTAAGGGATAAATATGTATTTGTCATAATTTCTCAAAAATTTTATATTTGTGCAATTCTGTACCAAACTTTATTATAAGCACCAAACAAATTTATTGTCGAGTCTTTAGTAATTATTCTCAAAAAATCAGCCTCTCCGCTGATGCTAAACTAGCAAAGCTTCCAAAATCGAGTTTTAAAATCGTCCAAAAATCGAGTTTGGGTTTGGGTTAGTTCAAGACTCATCGGATCCGAGTTCGGACTGAAAAACATTGGGTTACATGTGACAAACCTGGTTGGGTGTGCTACTTTTGGCCTATTAAGCTCTTTCGGTCATAAAATTTTTTGTGCTGATCCGACCCGATGGCCCGAAAATTTTATGACCTGTGGTCAATGGACACAACTGTTCCCTTTTTATTAAGAAAGTCCCTTATCCTCCTGTCTTCGATCAACACTCATTGGCCTTCAATTTGACGAATTTCATCCCCTTTCCCTCATCATTTTGTAAAAATCGAATAATAAAACAAAAGAAATAGGAAATTTATGGCGATATTCTCATGAAAACGATCAAAATTATCAAAGTTTCTCCTTTACCCACAAAAAGGCCTAAATTTAATAATCAACTCACAGATTGTGCAGCAATCGATCTTGCCCTCTGGTCAGGAATCTGATCAGCCTTCCAAATGAAAAATCAATGAAAATGAGCTCAAATTACAACAAATTTTTTGACTAAGTGTATGTATTATATTTCATTTTATTAAAAGGATGTATGTTCCTAATTACTGGAGTATTCTTCTCCTGGTTGCACTTATGTTGCTTTCGATTGATAAAGACAAAATCCTTGCTAATAAGGTAGGTTCTATAGATGTTGGGTCATTAAATAAAAAATAAAAAATACAAAGAAGTTTATGGCCAGATCCATAAAAGGAAAATTGGTGCGAAATTTTTTGCTTTGATTTTGTTAGTGATTTTGTTAGTCAATTATTTTTATAAATTTCGGGAATTTCCGGGAAATTGCAAAAAATTAAATTTCCAAAAAAAAAAATTAAAATAGATCCAAATATAGAGCCTAAAACTTTGCCCTTTTTAATAAGTAAATTCTTTGAAGATTGAAAAGAACAAAATGTCATCTTCATCATCTTCGGTTTCCGCACCATCAGCAGATGAGACTCCTTATGGTATTCCTAACTGCTGGAAAGTTAAGGATTCAGCAGGTGTGTAAAATTGAAAAAAATCCGGTATCTTTCAGATATTTTTGTCTCTAATTTCCGACAAAAAGTCGGATATATTTTTTAAATTATTATCATTTTTAAATTTATTTTTGTAGTGATTTGCAAATTATGTTTGCAAAAAATTTGAATTTTTCCCGTTGATATTTTTTCAACCTTATAGTAGTTGATTTTTATTTTTTGAAATTATTTAGTCCTTTATTAAATCAAAAATTTGAATTTCAAGAACGATTATTTTCTCAATTTTCCATCATCTTACAGGAGATCCCGAACTTCTTCCTGGTGTGCCGGGATTGCTGGATGCCAAAGACGAGCCTGGCGTGTCCATTCCGGCGGGCCTTGTCGGACCACCCGCAGGGTTCCCCGAACTCTGACAAGGGAAGAAGATTCACAAGACTCACATTCTTTTTCAAATTTCGACTATTCTAGCCTTTCTATACAAGCTTTAGTGTTTTGCAATTTTTTTGTTAACGACCCGATTATTCAATAAAAAAATTCAAAGGCTTAATTTATTTCTTCTTGGATTTCAAAAAAAGCTGAGGTTTTGCCCAAAGCCTCGAAAATTTTCCCAAAATTCATTAAATGTTTCATAAATTCATTATTTTATTTACTTTTTATTTCTTTCGTCATTTCTCGACAAATTTAATTATTTGTAGTTATTAGTTTTTGTTGTTAATTTACACTTTATTTGTTTTTTTCATTCATAGACATTTTTTCCCTATACTCTTTTATTATCAATCAATTTTTTTATTTAATTTCCGACAAGGCCTCGCCTAACTATAAAATTTTTTCATTGGTATTAACCAACAATTAGTCATCTTAAAATATCAATTAATTAAAAAATCGTTTTAACTGTGAAAAATGAACATTATGAGTAAAAGAAGACGAATGGTTAAAAATTACACAATCGCACGACGAAAGAATTGGTAAAGGGAATTAATTGGTTGACGGAACAAAATATCCCTACAATTAAGAATCAGGGATATTCTCTCCTAAAATTGTCTTTAAATAAAATATTGTTTTTAGCCAATTAGGTTCTTTTCAGTTTATTGAACAAGAAATGAATAATTTTTTTTGTTAAAATGATTATAGTCAATATCATTTCTTTGGTTTTCGTTGCTCCTACCATCAAATTATCAGCAAATTGGTAGAAGTAAAACAATATGATTATCAATTATTTTGAACATAATTTTGTAAAAAAAATATTAAAAAATTCCATTAATGAAATTAAAGAATGATGAAATGTTGAATTCCGACAAGAGTCTTGGGTGTACTCAGCAAATTGGAAAAGATACAAATTTAAAAGAACTGCTTATATTTTTATGTTTTTTTATTGTTTAAATAAATTGCAAATTTTATATAGACAATTACACCAATGGACCCATAAGACGTCGTCATCAGCGCTGTGACTATGAAGATGGTTGTGGTTGTGGCGATGGTGGTGGAAGCGATTGGATGCAAAACAACGGATGGGAGGACGGATGGGGCAACTATTGGTGATCAATGATCAGAAGAAATATCAAGGGAAATGATCAGTTTTTCATTTCATTCATCTGGATATTTTTGGAGAAGAGGATGCGAAAATTGAAGTATCTGGTAATGATAAATTAATTAGATCGCAAGATGTAAAACTCGCCAAAAAAAAACTTGGTTGAGGAAGAAATAAACTGCCACATAAATTAGACAGTAATCAAAATATATTTTATTTTTATATAATTTACGAAAGGTATTTTAACACTAATTTTGAACTCAAAATCTACTTTGTACTTTTTGCGGAATGACTTAGCATGTGTTCCACCAGCCATTTTCCAAATTTGATGTATTTGAGTTGATGTCACCAAAACCGTCAAGATAAAGATACCTAAATTGTAACTTTTAGACCATCCCAGATTTATTAGACCTGCATTTAAATATTATTTTACTTTTTAGCACATATTTCATATTTTTTAGTTTGTTTTATAAATTTTAAAGAGCCCATTCCATAATTATCACATAATTATTGGCATTAAAAATGTATTATTTGCATTGACATAACGCTTTTGAATTCAATTTTCCCTTAGAAATGATTGGATTGTTTTTCTCGTTATTTTTCGATGCAAAATTTAATGCATTTGTAATATTGCCAATATCTTATGATTGGCCAAAAATTTTTGCCTTGCCAAAATATCTAAAGATGCGTACTCATTGACATGAGTTGGAGACCCAATGTGTACCCATTTGGAGTGGGCACAGATGCGTACTCATCGATCTGGATTTTTCGATGAGTACGCACATATTCATTGAAGTGATCTCCAAAAATATACTCACATACTCACTAAGATAGCAGCCAGCAGCAGCAGTTAAATATTTTATTTACAATCATCTGGATGGCATATAAAATCCGATGCTGGAAAACTTGATCAGAAAATGAAGTTTTGAGTTAGAAAATTACTACTTGGGAATTTACTACCAAAAATTACTGGATTGAACTTCAGCGGATAAGACCAGCAGTGGTAAGTTGGCAAGAAAATTCTTTTCCATGTAAAAAGGTCGGATAAAAATTAATTTTCTTTTTAAATTATCAAATTTGTCCTTTACAGCTATTAAATTTTTAAAAATTTGAAGTATTATGTATATTAGCTTCATAATTATTTTTTTATTCGCGCAAATTATCATATTCAAATTCTCGGGTGATGTTCAGAATAGTAGAATTTACAATCTCGTAAAAATGGTAATCTACCTAAAACAGGTCATTAAAAAATTCAAAAATAATTTTTAACGCATTTCATATTTTCCATATTGGGGCGGGGGGAGGAGCTGGATGAGAGAAAAGGAGAGCTGATTCTGTCCCTGAAGAAAGAGTTGAATATTTTGACCATTTTTCTTAAGCAACCATGTTCAAATTAATAAAATTTAAAAAAAATGGTAATTTATGAGCTATGGATGAATCTGTTTTCGATAGATTAACTGAAGACTTTCAAAAGAATTTTCTGAATTAAGCAACAATGCAACATGATCGAATTTGTTGTTCTGCTACTGCTTTCCTCATTTATGAGCATGTCGCTGACGAGTCAAAATGTACAACTTCTCTCTTCCGACTACTTCCCGAACCTGACGAATCGAATTAGGGCCAAGAGATGCTTTAACCTGGGCGAGTCCAAAAAGGAAAAGGCATCACATGAACCTATGGAATCCAAGAAAAAATGGACATGGGAAGAAAGCGCTGAAGTAGGCGCTGGTTTCTCGGAATTTTTGGAGAAGAATAAGAAAAAAATTCGAAAGGCAGGCAACAAAATTCAAAAGGGATCTTCTTCAAAATAAGAATATTCACATTGTAATCTTTACGATTTCCAGATATTTCATTAGATAAAAATTCTTGATGAAAAATTATTTTTAGATTTTGATAATTAAATGAATCTTCCAATAAATTTGACTTTTTATGGTTGCAAAATTAATTCTTCCATTACTTGTGTCTTAAGAACAAATTTTCTTAAGAAATTTTTCTAAAGAAAAAAATGGACAACATCCTAAACGTAATATCATTAAGTGACATTATGATTCGAAAAAAAGATTATATTGATTTGGTATAAGATTATTTCAAAATTAAACTTATTAAAATATTTTAATAAAAATTAATTTATATTTATGACGGTTTTAAAATGTATTTTATGTAGGATATATGACGAAAATATTATTGCAATGATAATTTATTACCATGGATTATATTACATATAAATTTTAAATAAAATGTATTTAATATTGATTCTGTCTTTTAAAATCTTATGCAAAAAATAACATAATTTTTCAATTAAAAGTCAATTTAATATTTGCGAGATCATTTGCCCAAAATAATTATGACATTTATGCATTTCAAATTTAATTGCATTTTGTTGCAAGTTAGTCTGATCAATTTTCTAAAATGTACGATCCTTGTATATTAATGAACATATTTTTATTATTTTATATTAACAATTTTTCGATATTTATAATCGTTAAATTCATTAATTTTCTGTCCAAAAAATTTAATTAAAAAATAGAATAAACACAAGAATAATAAAATCTAAGTAATATAATTGTATTATTTTTAATTTTAATAATATATTTATTATTCTTTCATTATTCATCTGGTGAGAAATTTACATTTACATCAACCTATTAGATCGCATTTTTCATCCAAGCATGAAGATCAATTCAATCAAGGTGCTATCTCTCATTTTTGCCGGGATTTTCTCAAATATCATTGGAGGAGGTAGATCTAAAATATAAATTTAAAACCAATAATTTATTTTTAGATACTCAACCTCGCTTCCCCCATCGGTATGGTGCTATATGCCGTCTTCCGCTTCATCCGGAATGCCCTCATGACATTATCGACGATCACAATTCCACCATTGCATCTCTTTTTGACATTTTCGGACACGTTGCTTGGACACCTAACATTAACAGTGGCCTGTCTGCATGGGCATTGGCCAACGAGAATAATCAAATTGAGTGCGGAGTGTTGAGAATTGATCATCGTCAGGGACGTTGCATCAAATTGCGCGGGGGCGATCCAACTAATTTCATCCTGGCCAATGCTTGGGACAAATCGAAATGCAAAAACGGTTGGAACTAATTTATCTGGAGAACGTATGACAGATGATAAATGATAATATCACTATGTGTTATCGTCCTTTGCTTTTTTATTCATTAAATTTGTTGGTTATTTTTTGATTCTTTTCGTTAAAAGGTCAGGATAGGTCATTATTTAAAGATTAGAAGAAATTATTTTGGTATTAAAACATAGAGAAAAATATTAGGTAAAAAAAAGTTTGAGTTAATTCGGATTGGTCCTTTGAGAAAAAAAGTTATGGCCAAAATATAACATTTTGGCCAATATTCAAAAAATGATAGTATCTTGCCCATGTGGTTTGAAGAGTGAGTACAGACGACGAAAGATGGATAGAGAGTGGGAGAGGAGTGACAGCACTACCTATGTGATAATGGCACCTTTGTGGGCATAGAAATTCACCAATGTGTAAGGATCACCAATGTGTATTTCATTTATAGTCGGATAAAGTACTTTTTCGTAATATATCATTATAAATGTATTATTTTTCTAGTTATTAAAAAGAAGAATTTATTCACATTCATGTTGAGAAATTATAGTCAAAAGGAAATTATAGTTTTTTAAAATTAAAGAAAAATACTAAATGTTAAAATCAAGTTTGAGTTGCGAAGGTAAAATAAATTCGAATCTCGGATCCTGATTTAGAAAAATGCCGGCATGAACCCAAAAACTAGGACGGGATGGCACGCGTAAATTTCTCTTTGGAAATTTCTCTTTTGCGTAAATTTCTCTTTGGAAATTTCTCTTTTCCGTTAAAGAGTGACTGACTAGTAAACATTAAAGAATAATCTTTATAATTGTATTTATTTTAAAATTTAAAAAATTTGACAAATTTTTTATGATTTTTATATATTTCTATTCGGCACAGGTGGCCTAACGCCCATTTTGGGCCCTTTGGCCTAACGACCTTTTTTATCAGATGGGTTTTAAAAC
>LDKF01002407.1:58507-69916 GCA_001026735.1 Rotylenchulus reniformis | reverse complement strand
GGGGGGGGGGGATTCCCCCCCTGGTTACGCCGTTGGTTGTCGGGGTGCGAGTCATATGGATCCCAAGAAAATCGGCCAATTTTTAGACTTCGGGAGTCCTTCTTCACGATAACTACGAGCTCTTATCTGCAAACCTGGCCTCCAACATCAACCATTCTGAACACAATTTGTTCCAGATCAAATGGATACTCAATTATGCCCGTCGTTGGTACTCGAACACGCAAAATGTCTTGCTCGGTTGGCAAATAATTTGGTTCGGCTAACCGCCGCACATCGTTCAAATAACTGCAATTTCGATATTAATTCTGATTAGGATTTTTAGTAAATGGTACTATTTGGCTGAATCGGTGAGCTGGTATTCCCTGCGGCGATCATATGCTTCCTGTATGCCATTATCTTGCCAAAGATCGGCGATATAACTAACATAAGGCTCTTCGAAGGAGGTGATGTTCTCGTAGTCAATGGCTCTTACAACGTTGGCTTTCTCCTCGGATGAAGCATCTCCGTAAGGAATACCAAGTGTCTCCATGGCTCTAATCATTGACTGCCTAAAAATGTCATATTAATTTCCGTTACAGAGACTCCTCGTAACAGCACATTGCCATGAATACATTCTGATAAACAAGCCGAATGTGTTGCCGCTTATCCTCCAGAGAGTATCCACTGCCATGAATAATTCGCATCTGCTTGATGAATGTTGACTTTCCAGACTCGCCAGTACCTGCATTGAATTCGATTTTATTTGAAAGTTCAGATTTTCATTTAGTACCAAGCAGGAGAAGTTTGAGCTCGCGACGTGCATTCCTCTTGTCACGTTGTAGTTGCTTTTCGATCTCCTGATTGATCCGTTTCTGCTCACGTGCCTCCTCGCTTAGACAACAGGCCATCGGCCCTACAGAAACGCCCGTTATTCGGCCCGTTTTGTCGATTGTTATTGACTTCGGCACTTCGAACAATTAATAAATGCGCAATGAACAGCCAGCAAAAATCAGCCTCACTGCTGGAAGGGTAACAGATTAAATGAAATTTTAATCACGACAAAACCTGTGGATTACACACGTTGTCGAATTTTAAAATTAGATTTATGACAACTTTCAAAGTAACCAAGAAGCAATCGAGAGGCAAAGTATACCGCTCAACCTATTAGCATGAACTGATAGTAATTAGCAGAGACAAACCATCATTGGTTTGATTTTTACAGAACACGCTTCAGTCGCACATTTGTTTACCTGAAAATCTATGGTAACTGACTTGTGAAAATAGTCAAAAGCATGTAAAAAAAATTTAATAGCTAATTTGCAGAAAAAATAGGGAAATATAGGTATATGTGATTAGAAATTTTGATTAATTGCATGGAATTTTTAAAAAACGGTTTTTGTTTTATGTGTAAAAAATTTTTTAAAAGGGTAGAAACATGCGAGAGGAGAGATATTTGTAGCAATGAATACGCAATCTGGCTCCTCTACCTCTACTCACTATGTAGAAGGAACGGAAATCGATTTTTTAGTGGATAAAATAGACATTGGAATAGAAAAGCGGCAGGCTGCTGCGAAAGAATCAACGCATAGAGAGAGAGAGAGAGCGAGAGAGAGTAAAGACGAATGGTGAAGGAGAGAGAGAGAGAGGGAAGAGACTAGAGAGAACAGAGACAACGTGTGTGAAAGGCGAAAGAAATGAGAGAGGACATGTTAGTAAAATACGAGACGAATGAGCGAAAGAGTACGGCAGAGAGCATGAAAGGAATGGAGGGAATGATGGAGGGGCACGGCGCAAAAGGGACAGACCAATGGGTCGGGGAACCGCTTTTGTGAAATCCCGGCAAGAGGAAGAGAAGGAAGCTGGAACTGGCAAAGGGGAAGGAAGGGGCAAGGATCTGTTGGCTCTGCTCATCCATCCCACCCATTCTCTGGCCAGCCACCATTCATTTATTCGGACAACGAATGAAAATTAAAAATGACAGGCAAATTAGTCGCCGTTGCACCGGGAAATCAAGAAAATGAAAGAGGACGAATGGATGGAAACTAGAGTTCAAAATTTTGAGAAAACCAGTTTCAGTACCCAGTATCAGTAGTCGAGGAGTACCAGTACACAGTACTCAGTGTTAAAAAAACTGGAAAAAACTGAACTGATTTAGCACTGATTTGTTCTTCACCAGTGTTATGATGCATTTTACCAGTATCAGTATCAGTTTTTTAATGCAGTAAAATTTTTGAAAATGGTTGAGAAAAATTTAAAAAATACTCGCAAAAAATGAATTATTTTAAATTTCAATGGCAAATTTATATAGTTAATGTTAAATATCAATATCTCAGGGGTTTTCAAATCAATAACGCAAATCTGGATGAGTGAGAAAGGGAGAGTCAGAAAAAAAAAACTAGAAAAGAGAATAGAAAAAAAATAAATTTAACAAAAATTTATTCAATTTTGCGATATTAGAGTGTAAAAAATTTATATTTTTTTCCTTAGTATGCCAGCGCTCGTTTGGCCATAGGAGAAATTTGAATTTTTTTCTTAAGAAAAATGCCTATTAGACAGATGACTTAGAGGTTATTTGTCAAAAATTTCCGAAAATTTATGAATTTTTGGTCAAAACTTTCCAAAATTTAGGGATTTTCGGTCAAAATTTTCCAAAATTTAGGGATTTTCGGTCAAAATTTTCTTAATTTTGCCTTTTTTAGGGGTGCAAAATTAACACTGTAAAATACTGTACCAAAAATCCAGTTTCAGTACCCAGTATCAGTAGTTAAGGAGTACCAGTATACAGTACTCAGTGTTAAAAACACTGGAAAAAAACTGAACTGGTTTTAGCACTGATGGGCGAAAAAACCAGTTTCAGTACCCAGTAGAACTGGTACCTACTGTACAGTGCCACTGAACTGTTTGAACTCTAATGGAAACAGTGGGGGTGGGGGAGAGAAGAGAGAGCAATGTGGTTTGTGAAGTTAAAATAACAGACGGGCAATCACAAAAAGTTATCATTGGGCTCGGAAAAATACCGATATCGGTATAGTGTTCACGAAATTTTTGGCCGGTATTTTCGGTATTTTGGACTTTATGTCGTATTATTGCTTGGTCGCCAAAGCGAAATCAATTTGCATTCTTTTTGGTTCCGAGCGATCATATACGTGTTCTTGTGGCTTACTACAGATTACAGAACACCGGACGCGAAAGACCGAACTTCGCAATCCGATGTTTCGTGAGTCTGTTGTTTTGTAGTTGTACATAGTTCAGAAATGCCTTTCGTGACGTGCAAGCTCATCTCAAAAATTTTTACAAATTGATCTCGCTCTGGCGACCAATCAATATCATCGGTATTTTGCCATATTTATGGCATTTTGGGGAAAAAAAATTTGGAAAGCAAAGATGCAATAAAATCCAAAATTTTTCAATTAAGATTTTTTGAAACGGTTTTTATAAATTTTATATTTTTTCAAAAAAATCTCAAAACTCATTTTTGTAATAACTTTTTTTAAAAAATTTTTTCCGATTTTTTGTCCCCATTTGGAGGAAATTTCTATTTTTATATAATTGGAAATTTTTTTATTCATCTTTTTGGCCAATTTTCTGGCCAAAAAACCTTGAAATGTTCCTTATTGCAATTTCAATCAAGAATTTTTTTTTGAAAATTTTATATCAGTATTTTCACTTTTACCGGTATTTTGAGATTTTTTGCTGATATTTAAGCCGGTATTTTACGAATTTTTGCCGATATTTTTCCGAGCCCTAGTTATCATTTTATCTCACTCGATAGGTATCAACTAATATAAGAAATGTTCATTATCAGGGCATCAAAAAATATCCATATAAAATCGCAAAATATCCGGATAAAATATCCGCCAAAAATCGCAAAATATCCGCATAAATTAGTAAAAATATCCACATAAAATTTTCAAAATAGGATGAAAAACCAATTAAAATAATTCAAAAAATTTTTATTATTGGTTGAAATTGCAAATAAGGAACATTTCAAGGTTTTTCATTGAGAAACTCATCCACTAATAGAAAAATTTGCAAATAGGGAATTTTCAAGTGGTTTGTTGGAGAAATTGGTGATTTTGGGACCATTTCTTCAATTACGCATTCTGTTGAGAAAAATTTCTTAAAAATATGATTTTTTGAGAAAATTTTTTGAAAATTTTAGGTTTTTGAGAAATTTTTGGAAATTTTTTTAGAAAATTCAAAAATTTTAAAATTTTCGGATTTTATTGCATTTTTGCTTAAGAATTTCCCAGAAATGGCAAAATATCCACGAAAATATCCACATAATTTGAAAATATCCATGTAATATCCAAATATCCATATAAAGTCCAAAATATCCAAAAATATCCANGGGGGGGGGGATGGACTGATGGAGCAGGGGGGTCCATGGACCTCCCCCCCATGGCCCCCTATGAAAAATTTTTTTAGACGATATTTGACCAAATTTTGACCAATTTTCATAAGAAAAAAACATGAATTTCAAAAAAAATTTTTTTTAATGAAAGATGGTCACTATCATTACTGTGTATTTGCTGGACCAATAAATTGTTTAGCTATGTAGTAGCGTAGAGGATAACTTTAGATGGAGCTGTCAGTAGCGCTTTGTAGGCCATTGGGTGGTCATTATGGCCAGCCTAAAACAAAAATTCTACCCCTTTGATTTCGTGTTGAAAATATTTTTCGAAGTTCGAAACCCCCGTTTTCAAGCCATTTTGGGGGGTCATCGTACTTCTATGTTCGGACATTGTAGTGGGAATTTTTAATAGCCGAATATATTCATCTATCATTGTGTAATATATGTGAATTTTTTCAGATTTTTTCCATTCGCAGAAATGTGATTTTTTGATAAATTTTTAAAATGTGCAATACTTTTGTCCAGTTGAAATGGGGGTACGCGGGATAGGAGTGGGTGATTTTTCTAAAAAAAATTTATAGATGGTCAAATGAATATGTGAATATTATACCACACACTTGGGGCTATAATATTTGTTTTTACTCCTTCCAAATCTATGCTTCTGTTATTTTGCTACAACCGATTTTATATCACTAGTCTCCAATGTGCAATACTTTTGTCCACGACTGTATGTTTAAAAAAATTTAAGTCGGCGACATTTTTGTGTTGTGGTTGACAGACCCTTTCAATTTGTGCCGCTGTGTGTGATGTAGGAGGGTCGAGGCGAAAAAAAAACAAAATTTGAGAGAAAATTTCGCTTTTATCATTTTAAATAATTTGGTAAATTTTGCGTTTAATGACGGAATTTCACTGTATTAAGGGTATATCGGCAGTCCCGATAGAGAAGAAGAAAATTCCGCGTTTTTAGATTCAATTTTTTGACACGTATTAGAGGTTCGAGGTTCCGGAGTTTGCTCCATCTTAAATACCGTATTTCCTCTAAAATAAGCAAGTGCTCTAAAATAAGCAAGTGCTCTAAAATAAGCAAGACCTTAGAAGGACATTGAAAAAATAAGCAAGTGCTCTAAAATAAGCATGTGTTTTCCAAATAAAATTTTTACTCATACCTATATGTTTTTTTTTCTTTTTATCTTTCCTGTGAAGTCACTTTTTGACGCTGACGCCAAAAATGCCGCACGTAGCAACCGCAACGAACTCGTGGTCTTCTTCGTGTTGTTAGCGGGTTCTACGTGCGGCATTTTTTGGCGTCAGCGTCAAAAAGATACGTCGAGTAACGCAGTACGTCAGAATAGACGTCAGAATCGGATCGGATTCTGGTAAAAAAATTACCCGGGGATTAGTCCCGGGAAAGGAATATGATGTTTTGAGTGATGGATGACCCGCTTGAATTTTGAAAATTTTTGCCATTTGCCTTTTTGGACACATTTTTTTCAACAAAGAATATTTATTAATTTGACCTTTGAAAAAAATAAGCAAGTGCTCTAAAATAAGCAAGACTTTAGAAGGGCATTGAAAAAAAATAAGCATCATGCTTATTTTAGAGGAAATACGGTATATATAGATTGATCAATGATTGATGGACAAAAAAAAAGTAAAATAAAAATGCAAGTTAAATTCAGGGGCATCATCTATTCTGGTTATCTGATTTGGAGACCAAATCTAGCAAAAAAAATGCCCAAAATTTGTCAATTATCTTGATTTAATTTTGACTTTTTGACTTCTATCCTTGTGTATTTTTTTATGATTTTCAGACTAATGTTCAAATCTCACGTCCTTTATTTTATAAATTTTCAAGGAAATGGAAAAATTAAAAGGCCCGAAAGGTTGAGCATAAATTCTGAATATTATAAATATTTTAAAATAGTTTTGGCCTAGAAACATTTTTTAAAAAAGTTTTAGGCTAGATATTGGCGTATTTGGCGGTTTTTTTAAAGCCCCATTTGGGATTTTTATCGCCCTAACGCCGTCCTAATCATCTATTCATCATTGATGAGATGACATTAATAAGAAAGTGCGTATTCCAAAGAAAACAATTGACAGAGAAAAAAACGATGATCAAGATGCTGATAAATGATAATCATTTTGTGCCAATGTGTTTTGATCGTTTTCCATAGCGAATGATTGTTAATAGGTAGAGAGCGAGAGAAAAGATGGAAAGAAGGGAATACAATCCCTTTGGGAGGTTGGATTGGAGACGCATGCGACGACGCTCGAAAACAACGTCGTAAAGGAAGCGAGTATCCAGTCATAAGCAGAGAGCAACTGACGAGCCACGGGCGCCGCGAGCGGCCGTAATATTCATCAGTCAGTGAGCAAATTGATGTGGGAAAAGATAGAGAGAATCAAAGACATTGCAATGGAAGGGAAGGGGAGGGGTCAACCATTACATTCTTTGTTATCTATAAGAGCTGACAATTATCGCTATAAAAATACCCCACTCAATTGGGTTCTTCATGAAGATCTAGGTACTAGAGACCGGACAGTGGCTTCTTACTGGATCCAGAGTTCTGGATTGAAACAGGGTAGGACCTGGATTCTGGATCCAGGATTTTAAAATACAGAAAATCAAAAAATCCAGAATTTTCTAAAAACCTCTGGATTTTTGAGCGAAAAATCTGGATTTCTGGACTAAATTTTGGAATTTTTCTGGACTAAAAAACAATACCAGAGTAACGTCGAGGCCTATGAAATTTTATAGAAAATCGAATTTTTTAATTATCCGATACCTATTAATGAATTTCTCGAAAAATCCTAGCCCGTGAGCTGCGGCTATGAATTTTTGAGCTTGTAAAAATTCAAAATTTTTGAAAAAAACTAGGCCTAGAAGATAAAACTGATAAATGAGACCTTGTAAAACCGATGCGCGACGCCTTTGAAAATAACGACCTCAGTAACATGCAACAACAAAGATGGAGGTGGACGCTCCTTCCACAGCCCTTGGTTTTTTCAAAAATTTTCATAGGCCTCAGATTGTTCAGAAAATTTCGCATAGAAAACTTTCCTGTTGAAAATCTTTTTTGTAGACAGGGACGCATCAAACGGCCCAATAACAATGAGGATTCAAACGTGTAGGGACTCAATCATGTGGACTAAAACATGGAGACTTAATCGTAGAGACTCAAACGACCGAATCCAGTCTCGAAAAAATAATAATTTTTGACAAATTATCCATCGCTAAATTCAAATTCTCTATCAATTTCACACATTTCACTGTAAAAAAACCACTATTCTGGGGCCTTACCATCATCTCCGGGTTAAGCCACTAACCCGGGTTAACGGCGCAAACCCGGGTTAACTTAACCTTAATCCATACCATCATCTTCGGGTTTGTTAACCCGGGTTAAGCGCTAACCCGGGTTCCACTAACCCGGGTTAACATAACTTAATCTTAACTCGCTACCATCATCTTTCTGCACTAACCCAGGTTAGGCAGTTAACCCGGGTTAATCTAACCCAGGGTCGAGGCAGGATTAAGAGGTGAAAATAAAATAAAAAAAGCGAAAAATGCAAATATTCAATATTATTTTAATTCAAAATTGTTTTAAAAAGATTTATTTAATTTTTTGATAATTAAAAATTGCTTCTAAAATTATTTCAAAAAATTTATTTATTTTTTTGATAATTAATTTCGATAATTTTCTCTTTTTTAAAAGATTATTTTTAATGTTCTTTTCCTTTTATTTCACAAAAAATTTAAATTAGATTTATTTTTTTTAATTATTTTTGATGATTATATTTTATTTCCTTAACCCGGGTTCGGATGTCCCTTAACCCGAGTTAGCGCTTCATTCATTTCCCTTCGCAAACCCGGGTTACGTTAACCCGGGTTAGCTTAACCCAGGTTAAAGATAAGGATTAAGAAGGGTCGCTAACCCGGGTTAGTGGAACCTGGGTTAAGGCCCTTAACCCGGGTTTGCTTAACCCGAAGATGATGGTAAGGCCCCTGGATCCAGGTGGGAAGGACCTGGATTCTTGGAATGAAATCTTGGAAAGTGCCTAGATTCTGGATCCAGCTTTTAAAAATCCAGGTCTGGATCCAGTCCAGGTCCGGTCACTACTAGGTGGTCCCCCCCCCAAAAAAAGGCTTGAAAACGGGGAATTTTGGAAACAAAAGTTCTTAACGGCCAGAAATCCCTAGCATGGGGCTTTTTTCGGACAATCGACAGTGGACAATTCGACAGTGAAAGAAAATTGCAGAGAAAACTATTTGTTAGACCGATAAAAGGCAAAGTTGTGCAGAATTTTACCGAAAAAGGGGTATTAGGGGATATTCCGAACTTTTTGTTCGAATTTCGAAAAATTAAAATATCCAGAAGATAGAGCATAAAATTCTGCACAACTTTGTTTTTCATACTTTTGGGCTAACGAGGTCTAAAATAGTTTTCTCTGCAATTTTCCTTTCACTGTCGAATTGTCATTGTTAATTATCCGAACACACATTAAAGATCTTCTTGGATCAAGGTTCTCAAAAATCTTGGGGGAAGGCAGTAAGTTCAATAATAATCTTGATTTTTTAAAGATTCTTGTACGAATTTTCTTGAAAAAACGTCCTAGTCCGGTCTTTAATCTGGACCCCATACCTGATTTTGTTTTAAATTTCTCCAAATATTAGTTCCTCAATTGTTGCGTTGATAGTGATTCATCCCTTGGTTTTTTAAAAACTATGAAAACGTGGTTCCATGGGTTTCCAGGAGCGTAGAATCCGATTCTGATTTGGCGATCACCATATAATTTTTTAAATTTTTTCGATCCAAAAAAGGAGGTCATGTCCTGAACTATTACCATTGCTTTACAGTCTTAAATGGTTTGGATAATCAACTTAAGCTTTTATTTGCCAATTCAACTTTAAATATTAGGAGTCAGCTTACAGCTTTAAAGAAATGAACCCAAAAAATGAACAACAAATTTTATCGAATTTAAAATCCACAAACATAAATTTTGTATTGGGCCAATAGTGATATTTTAACTCTAAAATAAAAGTCAGATTGATTGAAAAGTTACAAAAGTCAGATCAACCGAAAATAAGATGGCGCAGATGCAATCCACGAATAAATAACTAAATTAATACGATGATTCCACGAAAAAGATCATTTAGTGCCCCGTTTCATCGTCTTTGTAGTAGTCGTAAATCGGTGAAATGTACTCGCGCAGCCTGCCCAGAGCAAGCAAACATCCAAATGCAATGCTAATGATCATGATAGGAATAACTACGCAGTTGATCAGCGATTTCTTTTGTTTTTTCCCGACCTCGACTTTCTCAATTTCATATTGTGGTGAGCGTTCACGAGCATGACGTTGGCGAAGAGATGATTCAGTGTGTGAAGCATGTGAGGAAATTTCCTTGAAGTTGGAGCGAAAATTGAGAATTTCATCTGGCGAAAGAATCCGTGCGCTAAAATAGGGGGAAAATGACCGGCGGAGGGGAAACGACGTGGAAAGACAGGGGAAGAGGGTGTCAATCGGGGGCCGCCCTCTTCCTGAGGAAATTATTCATTTATCTCCTGAAAAATTATTACTTTTCCGTTTCGGCAAAGAGGGCACACCCCTCAACTCGATTCAAGGGATCGAGAAAGAAAAGGGAAAGAAAATTGTGAAAAATTGGTCAATTAATTGTTCCAAATTTAAGAAATTTTCTTCGGCAACCCCAAAATCTAAAACCTCAAAATTTTCTCAAAAAAATAAATTAAAAACTTAAAATGTGCTTATTCCCAATTCTAAACTATTTTAGAGATTAAAGTATACCTTTCTGATTCCTGTTCATCATCATCATCACTGCCTTCTTCGTCAATTTGAGGTCTTGGACTGTACTAGAAATATTTTAAAATTAATTCTTTTAATAAACAATATATTCTACCTCTCGATTCCCATTTTGCAAAATCGCAATATTTTGTATGTCATTGAGTGGAGTCATCTCACGCATTGGCGTCCCAAAATCAGTACCATTCGTTCCATTTGATAGATTTTCGGTGATGTTTTGGCTATTTTGTCCCGAAATCACATTTTGAAGTTTTTTCTCGTATATTTTCCGAGTACTTTGAACAATTGGACCAAAAGGAATCCCTGTGAAATAATTTGAATATTTAATTGTGATCAAAAAGGTTCGGCATTTTTTCAATGACCCATATTATCTTTATCATTCATTTTTATTAGAAATGATAAAAATTTGAAGAAATATATAAAAAGGATTTAAATGTTCATTTCAAACATTTTCTTTTTGTTATGGATATGGAACAATGAAAAAGTGCCTTGCATAATAATTACCATGATGTTTCAATTCCTGTCGGAGTTCTTCGACGCTCAAACTTGATAAAGTTGAATCGGATGTCTCGGACATTAAAAAATCAAATGCTGAATTTAAATTTCAATCAATATTTACTAGTAGATAAATACCGGGTAATAGTAGGGTTTGTACCCCCCCCCTTTTTTTGGAAATTTTTGACGATCAAAAAAATGGACCAAAATCACATCCTAGGGTCAGTTTTTGACGCTGAATCCGATTCTGGCGTCCATTTTGACGTCCGACGTCATCTGACGTCACTTTTTGACGCTGACGTCAAAATTTTTCAAAATTTTTTTTTTCATTTTTTATTGAACAAATGATTCCCTGGGTAATTTTAGATGCTGAATCTGATTCTGACGTCCATTTTGAGGTAATACGTCATCTGACATGGACGGTAAATTTAAAAAAAAAAGCGGCCATAATTCATTTGTGTTTTCAACGCGTTAGAGAAAAAAATATGAGAGAGAATAAAGCGGAAAAGAAAAAGAGTAAATATGTGCTGACTACAGAACGTAAGGATCACGAAAAGCCGAACTACTCATTACGAAAAGCCGAATGAAAAATTGCGCATGTATTATCTCCATTTATTCTCTATTTCACAATATTCTATTTGTTTAGCAATAAATTTCAGGGCATAAATAAATGCTTATATTGCAAAAAAATGGATTTCTATTTGGGTGAAATAAAATAATCCTGACCGACTTTCGAACTGTTTTTTTCAATAGGATTGGTCGTT
>LDKF01002407.1:5570-20848 GCA_001026735.1 Rotylenchulus reniformis | reverse complement strand
CCCCTCCATTAGGATCTTCGGCATGTTATTTTCTGTTCGTCAGTGACCCCCATCCCACCAAGCTCAACTTCCACCGTTTTTTTTTCTGGCGACGCACTTGCATTGCAGTCTAGTGAATGTGTTTGCTTTACCGGGTGTCGTTGCCGCACCAGTCTGCGAATTTGCATTTGCTGCGTTTTCTGGCTGTCGCAGCATACTGTTCAATAATGGCTCTTGTACCTGCTCATAAATTCGTTGAAGTGCCGCTTCTCCACCAGGAATCCCCTATATTATAATTCAATTAAAAAATAATCTAAAAAATATTTTGCCTGCAGGTTCCTAACTGCTTGATCGTGATTGCGCATCAGCTAAACATCCTGTTTAATTAAATTTATTTTAATGAGTAACTTCATTGAGCATAGTCGGATTGCGCATCATTTCCATCATTTGTCGCATCGTACTAGGATCATTCATAATGTGCCCTAACTCAGGATTATTCTAAAGATTGAAGAAATGATATAAAGGAGCAATCTGGTTATTTCATTTCCATAAACGAAAATATCAGTACGAACTTGGATAATCTGCTGAAATTGGGGATTTTCTGTAAACATTGTTCGCATGAATTCAGGATTCGCCATCATACTGAAATACGTAATTTTCATCATCCTTTTCTGAAATTATTCACCTCTCGACAAGGGGCGAATTCATAATGCCACGGATTAATTCTGGATTATTGAACAATTCAGCTCCGAAAGGAGCAGCACCAGTATTTGTATTGGTAGATGACGCAGGTGGTGGGACACTAGAGGCGCTTGTCTCACGGCCATGCGATACTGATGTAGACGGCTTGTAAAAGAATGGTCTGAGGATAGATTAATTGAAATTATTACCTGATTCCGAATCACCATATGAATGACCATACCAGCATTAATGTCTGGAAATTTAAAAAAATCAAAACAGAAAAAACCCCATTAACAGACTGTGTTGACTAATATTTTCGTGATCTTTGAGAATTTTCCCGGAAAAAATCAGGCATATTTTCTCAGTTGGTTGGTTGATTTTTTGCGAAAGTAGTTCTTTAAGCTAAAGTTGAAAAATACAATAAGTTTAGGCTGGTTTACCAGTTACCTTTCCAATTGTCGAATTCTCTTTAACCTGAAGGCTGAGATTTTCCTGAATGGTTTTGAATTTAAGTTCAATCAGTTTGATATTTTCATCATCACTGCCAGAATCAGTCATTTTATGAAGTTGCACTTCAATCAACTTATGTAAAAAAAGCACCTATAAATTAAAGAGAAGGAAATTGACAGACAAATGTTTAGAATTTAATTTGAGTGGCCGAAGAATTGGACTTAAATTTAAAAAATAAAATGCACCAAAAATCTATCGTATAATTTGTTAATTTTAAAAAGCCCAATTTCAAAATAAAAGAGGTCAGCGCCGAATAACGACACATTACGTCAAACTGGACATCGGAATCGGATTCAACGTCAAAACTACCCCAGGACCAGGAAAGATGATTTCAGCTGATTTTATTGGAAAATTTTTTTGACGTCAGCGTCAAAAACTACACTAGTAATGTTTTTTCTACCCAAAAGTTAGCGGTCGTGCTACAGTACCAATCAATGAGCACGCATTTTCTTTTTCATGAGCACTCTTTTCGTTTTCTTCAACACTTTTTCATGAGCATTATCTCGTTTCAACGAACACTTTTTTTCGCTTCAGATGTTTTTGTAATTTCCCTCTGCAGGGTGGAAAAAACATTACTACTGTACTCCAGTTCCATTCCAGGGACGTCTTACAGACAATCTTACAAGCATAATTTTTTCAAAAAAGGGCCAACAAACCCCATTATTTAGAAAATAGGAATCCATTATCAATTTGAAATTCAGCGAGATTTTCATTTTTCATACAGTAACTAGGAAAGAAAAAGTAACGGAAAAAACAACCAATGGGAAATTGACAAACAATAAAATAATGACATTAAAAATTTCTGACAAATGGGCTGCTAATCTAATCTGCCTTAATTTTTTGGAATGAGAATGAGTTATTATACTAGTATTTGGGATTTGATTAGATTTCATAATTTATATTACTTTGACTACAAGTTCTAGTATTTATATATTTATATGTACTTTTTCGCTCACCCCAGGGATTCGGCCATACAGCCAAAAAGCTAAGATTCGGCCAACCAGCGAAAAGACCAAAATTTGGCCAAACCAAATAAATACAAGTATATGAGATGTTTAAGTATTTTAGGAATTTTGCGACTTCCCGGTTTTTTGGCCGAATCTTGGCTTTTTGGCTGTATGGCCGAATTTTGTATTGGCCTTTTGGTAGCACAACTTTTTTTAGATAAAAAAGGATTTGTGTACATCACAATGAACATAAACTCTTTTTTCTTGATCTTCTTCTCGCTTACTCAGTTCGCATTCGTTTTCTCCAGTGATGTGTTGGAATATACTGATGCAAATTTTGACCTCGAAATGCCGCAGCACGACATTGCATTGGCAGAATTTTATGCACCTTGGTATGTACTAGTTTTTCATAATTAAACCCATCATCCTTTTTATTTTAGGCTTATTTCTTGAGATATTTGATCAATTTTTCGATTTTTTTCTTCCTCTTCCCTCTCCTGATCTCTTGAAATTTTTCAATTTTCCCCGCGATTGGGAGGCATACTTATCCCCGTTGCCCCTCCCCTTACCTTATTAAATTAAAAATTGGGCGCCGGGTGAAACGTCTTGAGCCCCAAGGGCATAGCCAGAAAAAAATTTCGGGGTGGGGGAGGGGGTCGGCGACGAGCAAAAAAAACGAAGTTCGCCGGAGAAATTTTTTACGATTGGCTGCTTTTCGTAAAAAATGCTCAATTTTTGCTTTATAGTTATTATTTATTAAATTCACAGTGTTGAGGGGTGCCGGCAGTCCCGATAGGGGCCGCCGGAGAAATTTTTGAAATTTTGGGCAAAATGAACAGGGGGGACCCTTTTGAATTTTTTTCGAGTTGGCATTTCGGGGGGGGGCTATAGCCCCCCCAGGCAGGCCCGTAGNATAAAATCGAGGAGCTAAAATAAAAGTTGAAATTCTCTGGCTTTTTTTACGCTGATTATACAGGGAAGTAGAATGAACAGAGAAAAAGAAATCAGACAACAAAATGTTTTAAAGCAACATGGTTTAGCGTCATAAAATCGAGAAGCTAAAATAAAATTTGGAATTCTCTGGCTTTTCGATGCTAGTTACTTAAATGTAGAAAAAAATATACTGTGCGAAATTTTTTTGACTCAAAAGAGCGGACGTGCTATAATACCAAAGAGCATGCATTTTCTTTTCCATGAGCACTCTTTTCGTTTTCTTCAACACTTTTCATGAGCATTCTCTCATTTCACGGAACACTTTTTTCGCCTCAGATAACGAGCCGATTTCCAACTTTTGGGTCAAAAAACTTTCGCATAGTAGTTGCATACATTTTTAAAAAATTTGGACTTGAAAAAATATATCTAAGTAATTGACAGGCAGTGTAGGCGGTGGACCGCTATGTGGCAACACTTGATTAGTGAATTGTTTTCAGCTTTTAAGTTTTTTGTAAAAAATTAAAATCGTTCAGTATTAAATGAATAAATGAGTTTGATACAGGTGTGGACATTGCAAGAAACTTGCTCCGGAATATGAGAAAGCAGCAACTAAATTGAAGGCCAATGATCCTCCTATTACGCTGATAAAGGTTATTTTTTTATAATTTATTGATTATTTTTGAGTGACTTAAGGTCGACTGTACTGCGGAAAAAGCGACTTGTGATAAATTTGGTGTAAGCGGATTTCCGACGCTGAAAATTTTCAGAAAGGGAAATCTTGCTTCGGAATATGATGGGCCAAGAGACGCTGATGGAATCGTTAAGGTAATTTATTACTTAAACAGATAACCGTCTCTCATATACCAAATCTCGAGATCGCTTTGAATATTAGATTCTTATTAGAAGGATTAGATTCATATTAGAAGAGAAGCGCGATGCGCTTTTAACAGCGAACCTAGAAGGGCCGTATTGATATTTTTTCGTGATTTGGCCATCTGTATTCTATTGGTCCGTTATTCCAACAGTTTTCTGTATATAATTATTTACCTTTCATATTTGGCCCAACTAATGTCTTTAATTTGACAAAAAAAAGAGCTAAAATTAGCCAAAATGATGGTTTTTGCACCGTTTTCTCAAATTTTTCCATTGCTTCTTTCAGCTTTGTCGTTCTTAATTTATTGATATAGGGGGAGGGGGAGAGCACCAAATCAAAATCTGGTTTTAAACCCAAAAACCTGTTTATCCATTTTTGACCTAGACCACACTCGTTATTTTTTTTTTGAGAATTTCAGTAGGAATGAGATCGTCCAAAAGCAAAATTATAAAGGACATAACTTTTTTAGTTCATTCTGTGTGAGTTAAGCTCACGTGAATACAAAAACGGTCACTTTTTATGAAATGAACTAATACTAGTATCGGACCAATACTTTGATACTTGCCTAATCATACATTATACTAATAAAATCAGCGTAAAAATACATATAAATGGAATTTTTTTCGCCCCTTTGATTTTATGACGCGTAAGCATGTCATGTTAAATTATGGTTGTTTGTTTCTCTTTCCTTCCAATTATCCACTTTTTCTGTGCTATTTTGCAAGAAGGAATTCGTTCAAAAGATCATAGAAAAGTCCATTTCTATCGAGTGACAATTTTAATTCTACTAGTAGGTGTGCAGGTGGGTCCGGTCGTCAATTGTATAGGTTTTTGGAAATCAATCGTGGCTACTCTAGCATACTCTAGCATGATCTAAACAAGATTTAAAAAAACACATTCACTGTCATCCTAAAGCGATGTGTCACCTTGTGCAGCACCCTAACTCTCCCGACCTGGGAACGTGTCATTGTTAGTCAGATCGAAAAATTGGTCGAACAATCAGCCTGCAGATTTGACAGCAACAACAATGCCGAGACTGAAACGCCAGACTTGTCCGATCGGTTAGACCAACAATAAAAAGGTGTACGAATTGCGATCGATTGCCAACTAATCGATCATCAATTCCATGAGTTTGCCCTCTTGGACTGGACTTTTCGTTTCTATGGCCAGGGGTTAACCTGGCTACTCTAGCATGCTGATCTCTGCGACTACCAATCTGAGGATTGTGCAGTCAAAATCCAAGCTGGCTGTTGTGGAGTACTTGTCGAAAAACATGGGTTGCAGCTCAATTTGTGCAGACCATCTCAATTAATGTGGAGTCATGACTGCCATGATTATTCGTCGTGAGCCGCAAACTGGATCAAGGCCAACCCACGCATTCTAAAGTACTGTTCATTGATCAATTGGTATTTGATCTTTTTATATGCCTCTTTCGAAAATATCTTCAAAAAATCAATATGCTTCCTGGAACCTTACTTTATTGTGGGTCACTGGC
Organism: Rotylenchulus reniformis; assembly: GCA_001026735.1. Taxonomy (NCBI): domain Eukaryota; kingdom Metazoa; phylum Nematoda; class Chromadorea; order Rhabditida; family Hoplolaimidae; genus Rotylenchulus; species Rotylenchulus reniformis. The sequence continues at coordinate 15,429 of LDKF01002407.1, read as the reverse complement.
ATCTCGAACCATGGCAACTCGAACCATGCAACTCGAACCATTGCCAACTCGAACCACAGTCAACTCGAACCCTGCCAAAACTCGAACCATTTTTTAAGTTTTTTACAATTCGAACCGTGAAAATACATTTTCTGGTAAATTAAAATTAGAAAATGAAATTAATAAAAAAATATAAAACCATATAAAAACCATAACCGTTAGAAAAAATCCATATAAATAGTTAGGTGAAAAAATTGAATTGCTTAAACCTAGAATTTTATAAAGCGAATCTTTCGCTATAGTGACAGAGAAATTAACGGCAAAAGAGTACACAGAGAAAAGGTGCAGAGAGAAAGTTCATAAAGGAAAACTTTCTCTTCATAAAATTTTAGAGCCAAAAATAAATTTTCCAGTTCAATGAAATTTCTACGCCGATTTTACTACATCCATTATTAATTTTCTATGTAATCTTTCATTTTCTAAATGTGATCTTTCATTTTTTTTATTCACTTTCATTCTCTAAATTTAAGTTACCAGAAAATGTATTTTCACGGTTCGAATTGTAAAAAATTAAAAAAAATGGTTAGAGTTTTGGCAGGGTTCGAGTTGGCAATGGTTCGAGTTGGCAATGGTTCGAGTTGCATGGTTCGAGATGCATGGACCCCATCCATTGTATCAATTGAGTAAGAAGTTTTTGAAAGAAAATTTTTGAAAATTTGGTCTTTTTTCTTAAGAAAGTTGGTCATTTTTTTTGCATAAAATTTTCCAAACCCCCAAAAAAAGTACAAAAAAGTACAGATGGCCAGAAAAAAGTACAAAAAAGTACAGATGGCCAGAAAAAAGTACAAATCTTTTAAAAAAGTACATTTGGAGACCCTGGTTAAGGGATAGAGAGCCTCACATTACATTGTACGTTATACTTTAAAATTATTTTCAACTAGCCCAATTCGCCGAAGCAGATCATTTCCCCGCCCGTCGTTTCCCCGCCGCATCATTTCCCCGCCAGAGCCCCCAGAAAAAAAAGTTGGAGAAAAATTCAATTTTTTTTTGAAATTTTTTAAAATTTAATTTTTTTTAATAAATTTTAAAAATTTTCCAAAAAAATTTTTCAAAAATTTTAATACAGATTTAAATTTTTCAAAAAATAAAAAAATTTTCATTGTTCAAAAAAAAATTTCAATTTTAAATTTTCGAAAAGCTTGAAAATTTTATAAAATTTTTAATTTAATTTCCAAAAAACTTTTGAAATTTCGAAAAAAATTTTTTGACCATTTTTAAAAATATTTGCAAAAAATTTTTTGGAAAATTTTAAAAATTTTCAAAAAAAAATTCAAAAAAATCTAAATTTTCAAAAAATTTCAACTTTTAAAAATTTCAAAGAAAAAATTGAATTTTTTTCCAACTTTTTTTCTGGGGGCTCTGGCGGGGAAATGATGCGGCGGGGAAATGATGTGCTCCCCCAATTCGCGCCTCCGATGCTCATTTGTGTTTGCTAGTTTCTTTTTCATTTTACACCGTTATATCTCTCTCTCTCTCTCTCCTGACTACCCTTCCTTTCATACCTGCACTTGCTCCATTCTCACGCCTTGTTGTCTCACCCCATTCTTGTCCTTCTCCCTCACCCCACTCTAACGTTTCTATCATACTATTCTCAACATACACAAGTCAATTCGCTCTCTCACACCACACTCTTACCTTCTCTCTCGCTCTCTTACCAGTCTCACTCCACTCATCTCTCTCACTCCTTTCTCGCTTCCACTCTTACCCATCTCTCTTACCATGCTCTCTTACCTCTCACCTAGGCCCATTGCCAGGATTTGAGTTTGGGAGGGGCGCTCCAGAATTTTGTTTAAGAAAATTAGTCAATTTTTACGTTTATAAGAATCCATTGTATTTGGGATGCCGGCTACCCCCGTCGGAGAGAATTTGGAAAATTCAATCTCTTCTTGAAGAATTTAGTCAATTTTTTTCTTTCTCATCCACCCTGGGGTGCAATGCAATGACCGTACCTGATTAATAATTTGATCTGATTAAATTACGGCCCTAAAAAAACGAAGTGTCCGCACGCCCTTGCTTCTATTTCAACCAATGGGGCACCAACTTGGATTTTCGCCTTGTTCCTTTATTTTTTTTTGGGTCATCGTCATTGTGATTTTATGACAATGTCCCTCCAACTGCATTGGAACTGTCCGGATGGCACCTCAGCTGTCATTTTTGCAGTGATCAGATTCGTGTTGCAACTGCTGCCTTTCACCCATTTTGAATTGATGTGTGGAAGGTAGTGCTCGTTTTCTTTATCGTCAGACATTTAGTAATTTTCAGCAATTAAGAATGCATTATAATCAATGTGTTAATGCAGTAAACAATGAAAAAGATTATTTAACATTTTAATGAAAAACGAGAACAAAATGAGAATAAATAAATATAACTATTCAAAAAATTGCAATGAGTTACGACAGAATTTCTTCATATTTGGGAGAGGAGCGTCAATCTATTTTTACGAAGTTGGGGCAGGGGTCGACCGCAAAATTTACGAAAGAGATATAATTGGAAAATTAAAATTGGGGGCGTCATTTCAAGTTGATTGGCATATCCTTACATTTTCCAACTACACGCATAATTTGTCAAAATTATACAATTCATGCTTGTCTTTTGCTGCTTGTTTTCCTCTTCTCCCAATTCCTAGTTCATATCTCGACACAATTACAGGGTGCGGATAAAGTTCTTGAACTTTTTTGGAGGCAATTTTTTCCAAAAATATATTTCGACAATTGATTTTTTCGAACAAATATAATCAATAGGATGTAAACTAAACAAAAAATCACAATTGAGTGGAAATAGAGATCAGCGCACTAGCACACAGGATGAAAACAATAAGCGTACCCAGTGAAAAATTGTTTCCGGAATTCTGAAGCAAAAGTGTGTGGCCTAGGAACTCTTAGAATCTAAACCCAATGAATTAATTGCCTTAATAATTATCACAGCAGAGACTCTCGCGCACAAAATACACAGTAAAAGATTTTGTTAAAAATTGATTTATAACGCTCCCAGGCCACATTTACTGAAGAAAGGTGCGCGACCAAGCATTTCATGGGCCAAAACCACTCGGGATTTTTTCATACTTTAAAATTTGGATTGTAAAATGAGCGAAAACTGAATAAAAAAGCTAAAATAAATTGTAATAACACTTAAATTAAAAAATAAGCCTGAAAATAGTTATTAAACCATCGAAATTTGAAAAATAAATTTCGACTTTTTGGACAATTTTGACAAATCGAATTTTGGTCCCAAAATGGTTGGCCCAAAAACTTTTCAGAATCAATTAGAGAAAATTGTCTTTTTTGATAATTATTGTGGCAAAACGTGTTATTTATAAAAATCAGCAAAAAAGAAGAGGCTTAAAATCCGATAAAACTAAAATAGACAATATTTATTGGAAAAATAAGCCCGACCAAGGTGGACCCCGACCCAAGTGTATTCGATCCCCTATATTTTGAATTATGGAACCACATTCGGAATTTTGTTCTGATTTTTAGTTAGTTTATATGCTATTGATTATATTTTGTCGAAAAAAATATTTTTTGAAATAAATTATTGCAAAAATTTGGCGTTTGTAATAAGTTCAAGAACTTTATCCGCACCCTGTAGAATCACCATTACTCAATTTCGAAGCCAAAATTTCTGTAAGGTCTATATATGTTAAATCGAAGCCACTCACCAAACAAGTTCGAGGTTTACTGGAATTGCTTGCCATTATAACACATCTACTTTCAGTTGACCTTGTCCTTTGTGTTTTTGCGATTCACCCGAAACGTTATCTGTTGGACTAATGTCTCTATTGGTACATATGCATTGGTACATTAAAGAGTCGAGCCAGTTCATATAGAACAGCTTCACCTGGACACATTTTCGCCAAAGATTACAAAAAAAAGCTTTCTATATTAATATGTTTATTGATCTTTTTTCATCAATAAATGCATGCAGTAAATAGGCTTAATTTCTCAATCGCAAAATTTGAATTCATTTTTCGATTGCTCGATGGCAGTTGGGGCTCGATCACAAATAGTATAATTGAGATTTTTCGGAAAACTGACATTTATTTGGAGGTTAGAGAATGATGGTCTGAAACGCAAAATTTTGTGATCGAGCCGAACCTGTGATCGAGAGACAATAAATCGCAAATTTGCGATTGAGCCCCAACCTGCGATCGAGCGGCCGAAAAATTTCAATCTTAAAATTTTGCGATTAGATTTACTTAAAATTTTGCGATCGACTTTTTTGTGATTTAGATTTAAAAATTTTTCTGAAAAAGGGCCAAATTTTTCTTTCCCAGGTGCCCCTAATATATAGCAAAAATCGTAATTGAAAATTAGCATTTTTTNGGGGGGGGGTCAATCGCCGATCGCAGCCCCCAAGGTTGACCCACCCCTTGTAGAACTATGTTATAGATAAAATCGGCAAAGTTTGAATTGATTGTAGAAGAGCGAGATTTGACCAACTTATCTGAAAATTCAGGACCATGCAAATAGTAGAGGATTTAATAATGTAATTTTGAATTGTCTCTACTCCCTTGAATTTTTTACGAAGAGTCCCTATTAGTTACAGATACTTATTATTCCCATTATATTCAAGTTTTGAGAGATTCTGACTATGAGATATGAGGTTAATCAGAAATTATGAATAGCTAAATTTTTCGAACGATATTTAGCCACACAGCGGCCCAGACGTCAACTGAGCTTGCGCCAATTTAAAATTTCAAACTAACTTACAATTACTTTCATCAAACTATTTTAATTTGCAATATTATTTTAAGCTATTGGCAACCTCTGAATTTAGTCACAAAAATATCACATGACATATTACCCAAATTTGAATTGTTAAAATTATAATGAAGCGGACTAGCACGTTGACCTACTCACCGATCAATAAATCCGATGACAAATGACTGTACTCTCTTGAATTTTTTACGAAGAGCCTATTAGTTAGAGATTGCTTAACTGTCGAACGTCAACCCACTATCATGCTCGCACATGTGCTGGAGAGCGACTCTGATCGCATATAAGTTGTCAAAATTATAATGAAGCGGACTAGCACGTTGACCTACTCACCGATCAATAAACGATGACAAATGACTGTTTGGCGCAAGGCATCAACTTGCTTGACCTCACTGCTCTTCAACACGCCGCTATACCCGACCCCATTAAGTCGCTGATTCATTAAGTGCTAGATCTACTCAAGCTCTGGCAGGGGATCTGCTCACTGATCAAACTGCTTAACGGTCGAACGTCAACCCACTATCATGCTCGCACATCTGCTAGAGAGCGACTGATCGCCCTATGGAGAGGGCTCTACAGGAGATGGGTGATCCTTGTTCAGGACGTTGCACGTGAAGTCTGGACAAGTGCCTACCATGGTCGCCCATGTCGGAAGCTCCAACCGAACAAGAACCGGCCAATCCGTGTCGTCTTGCCCATTCAGAGAACTGCCAGGCATGTCCTGCGGAATTGATCAAAGGTGCAGGAAGGAGCCCTCATACGTGAGGAAATGATAACGGAATAACGCAAGAACAAATCAAGGTTAATCCAAGAATTTATTAAAAGATCAGTAACCAATGAACATCTCTAACCTATTCTGAACGATGTTCCCCTCAACAGAAAAAATCATTATTTATAACCAAAGCATTATTAATTAGATTAGTGCCACTCTCCGTAAATAATTTGTTTTTTTCTCATTTTCCTTATTGTTGGATAATTGGGTATGGGATGGATTTTTCAGTTTGACATGTATTTTATTAGCGTAAATTCCCCATTTTAATCCCATGCCGACACTTAACAGTTCAACAAAAGCACACAGTCACACAACATTGACAAACGCAGCGATGCTGCGAAAACGCCGAACTGACGCTTAGCAAGGAAACATTGAAGTGCTTGATCATGGTGGTAGGGCTTCGCGATGACCACCATAATTTGCATCAGAGGTGCCTGCAGTTACTGGAGGAAGCCAGAAAGAAAAATGGAGATCTGACATTGGAAAAGTTGGGAGAGGAATGCCGTGCATTCCAACTGATTTGCGAAAGCGCGATTTCGCTGGCCCATTCCGGAACTGCGAAGGAAGCGAATGCTGTCCACGCGCACCCGCAGAATTGGAAAGAGCGGACAAAAAGCTAGAAACCGCGCATAAGTCGAAGGAGCGCGCAAAGTGTCGAACCCTAGGACAATGAATCGGTTCGTAGTGATTCATCGGATAAAGAATGTTCCGCATGTGGCCGGGCTGCATGGAAATGTTGGCACCGAAATTCGACATGCTTCAACTGCCAGCAAAAGGGCCACTTAGCCAGCATGAGCCGAAAGCGAAGGCCAAGACAGAATCATGTCTTCTCGGGCCATTGACACGGTTGAAGTCGGCACATATTGCATGGCAGCGGACATCGGAAATTCTGATTGGTGGACAATGTCAGTCACTATCAATCAGGGATGGAGTCGATATTCGATATGCGATATTCGATATTCGGTCATTTTTGGCACCGAATATTCGTTATTCGATATTCGATTTTTTTGGGACCCCTCGAATATTCGATATGCGATATTCGATTTTTTTTGGACCCCTCGAATATTCGTTATTCGATTTTTTGGCCAAAAAATCGAATAAAAATCGAATATTTTCAATGAAAATTTGCTGTTTTTTGTGTGCTTTTGAAAATTCTTGTTTTTGGCGTTTCGTCCAAAAAAAAGAAAAATCATCCTCGAAAAAGTTGTTTGCCGTTATAAAAAACATTGCATGTATTTATTGTAATTCGAAAATGATTTTTAATGCAATTTCTTTCAAAATAATTTTAATTTAGCAACAAAATGAACACTAAAAACGAATCAAATGCCACTGATTGGTGGTATTATTTCGAAAAAACTAATGAAGGAAAAAATGCAAAGTGCAAATTTTGTGATTGGGAAAAGCCTCGCGGAATTACAAAATCTACTACAAAATTGAAACAACACCTAGAATCCGGAAAAAAAATGGGACAGGGACGTACCTAGGGGGGGGCAACGGGGGCAACTGCCCCCCCCCATCGCCGAAAAATTAAAAAAATTTCAGGGGGGTCGGGGGAAAAAGGGAAGAAAAAAATCGAAAAAGGAAGGGAAAAATCGAAAAAAAATTGACAAATTTTCTCAAGAAACCGTCCAAAATCGCAAAATTTTCTCCGGCGGCCCCTATCGGGACCGCCGACACCCCAAAATACGGTTAAATTTCTTCAAAAAAACTTGTGGTATGCAAAAAATTGACGCTTTGAGCCACCATGAAGCGAATTCCTTATTTTAATCCGTTACAGGAAGCAGAGAAGAAACCAGACAAAATATATTGTAACGCTACATTTTCACGTCATAAAATTGAGGAGCTAAAATAAAATTTGGAATTCTCTGGCTTTTCTGCGCTGAATATATTTTTATTTATTCTATTATTATTTGGAAAGTAATTCGACAACGAATTATTATTTTATTATTATTCTATTCACTTGTACACAACACTTATCACTTTATAGGTCGCTATCACTGAATTAAAAAGACCTAAACGTGATTTTCATCGAACATTTTATGTAGATAGTTAGTAAATTTTGTCTAGTTTCCGATAAACAAAAAAAATCACCAGAATTCTGATGACAAAGACCAGAAAATCCCAATCAGAACATCACAAATCAGAATTTTTCAACTGAAATTTTGGTTTTAAAGATCAGAATCCGTCCATATCTCAGGATCTAGAATAGTTTTTCTTTTCGATATTTTTCATATATCCTAGTTAAGAATTAGAAAAAAGCTTTCAGAACAAGTTGGTTTTTATTCTGATAAATCAGCTGGTTTTTGTTCTGATAAATCAGAAGATTTTAAAAAATTCAAAAAATCAGAGTTGAGAAAAAAAATTAGAACAAAAACAAAAAGTACTCAGTGTGTCGCTGGTTTACCAAGCGCCTCACATTGAATGCTTTTTAATTCCGCCTTTCACTCGGGGGTTTTCAATATTGCCGAACACTTACTGTTAGCAATATTCATTTTTTCAAAATTCGAACATTTTTAGACCCAAAATCGACAAGTCATTTAATATTAATAAAATTACATTACTAAATATTTCTACTATCTTTTGTATAAAAAGCACAAATCAGATCATTACGTTCTTTTATATTATAAACAAAATTACTTTTCCGCCTGTTTTTTTTTAATTAGAAAAGAATCCAAATTCCTCAAAAATTTTAATGATTAGTATTATACCAATGGAATATGCGTGCATATTAACTATTTAATGGGGAGGATAAAATGGTGGGATTGACTATTATTTGAATTTTTGATTTCACTTGCGGTTTCCGCCCTACTCCAATTAAAAAAAATATTTATTAAAAATAAAAATAAATTTTTTGTGTTTTTTTTTCTCTCTGACTTGATGTTAATTTTGTTTGGCCTTGCGCCATCGAGCGTAAATAAAATAAAAGTATAAAAATAGGTAAAATTTTTAATAAAAAAAACCTTTTATGAATTTTTGAAAAGAATATTTTTAAAATTTCCCATAATATGAGTTCGATCCTATGTTTATGCATTGTAATTTATACTTTTAAAGTATATGCGAGGACAAGCAGGTCCAAGCTCGAAGGAACTCAAAAGCGTTGCTGATTTCAACAAATTCGTGGATAACGATGACGTCAGCGTCCTTGGATTATTTGAAGGCGAAAGCAAGCTCAAGGATTCTTTCCACAAAGTCGCGGACACTGAACGAGATCGATTCCGTTTTGCGCATTCGGCAAACCCGGATGTTCTCAAGAAGACAGGATACACCGAGTGGGTTCTTTGACTTTCCCTTTTTATAGTAATTTTTTATATTCCTCACGAATAACCTTATCTGGTTTTTCCTTTTCAATATTATCAATTTTGTATTTTTAGTGACATCGTGGTTTATATCCCCAAAAAATTGCACAACAAGTTTGAGCCAAATGAATTCCATTACGACGGAAATTATGACACAGACAAGATCAAGAACTTCCTTCTTCATGAAACGTATGTTTTATTTTAAGTAATATCATTAAAAATAATTTTTCCTTCACCAACAAATTTTTATTTTTTTTATCTTTCAGCAATGGGTTAGCTGGTATCCGCACGCAGGGGAACTTGTTCCAATTTGTGCAACGACCGTTGGTGGTCGTTTACTACACCGTTGACTATCTGAAGGACCAAAAAGGCTCGAACTATTGGCGCAATCGTGTGCTCAAAGTTGCCCAGGATTACAAGCGCAAGGTGTACTTCGCTGTGAGCGATAAGGAAGAATTTGCGCAGGTAATGTTCTAAAGTTAACGTGTTATAGAGAATTTATTATTTCGACTGATGAATATATATAATTCAAAAAAATCTTTTATTTGATTATCCTATATTTTGATTGATTTGATTCTAGGAGGTTGAACAAAATGGCCTTGCTGACCGAAAAGACAGCGACAAGCCTTTGGTTGCGGCAATCACGGCTGATGGCAAATACCCCATGAATAAGGAATTCAGGTAGGGAAGGAAATAAAGAAAAATATTACCAAATAAAAAGAGAACCTTATGTGCTAATGTCATTTTTATTTGGATTTTAGCATTGAGAATTTGAAACAGTTTGTCGAAGATATGCAAGCGGGTAAACTGGAGCCTTACTTCAAGAGCGAGCCAGTGCCAACCGAGCAAGGAGACCTGAAAGTTGTGGTGGCAAAGAACTACAAGGAGCTCATTGCTGATGCTGATAAGGACGCACTCATCGAATTGTATGTGTAAAGACCCAAGCAGTGGCGTATCCAGGATTTTGCCATGGAGGGGGCGGTATAAGGTCCATAGCCCAAAATCCCATTTTTTCCTACCTTAGAGCTTAGAGGAGG
>LDKF01002405.1:0-10108 GCA_001026735.1 Rotylenchulus reniformis | reverse complement strand
GAGGCTCAAATTGAACAGGTAGAATTTTAGTCTAACAAGGGAACAATTTCCTACTGCTACTCCTGGCATTTTTTAGAACATGGGTGCAAACTGCAAACCATGAAACATTTTAACATTGAATTCCCTTGGCCACAAGAACCTACAAAACGGTGGTTCATTCACGCGAATCATCCACCAATCGGGATGACATTGATCGTACCATCAATAATCACTGCTAAGCAATGCACCAAAAAAAGATTGGCAATTGTTAGGTATTAAAAATATTGAATATGAACCAAAAAATATTATGATTAAGATTTATTATATCCATCATTCTGTATGATTTTTTGTCATCTTATACAAACTCGCTCAATTTTAGCCTTTTCCCGGTGATCATCGATCATAATTTTTTAATATTAAAATAAAAAGTAAAAAAGTCAAAAGAAAATAAAAGAAAGAATTTAGTCATTCTGTCCTTTAGTCATTAAATGGTAGCGACTCATTCGCATTTACACATCTGTCCCTCTCTGTAATTAGAGTTCAAACACGAACAGTAAGTAGTACGTACACAAACTTCATGAAGTACCTTATACTTTCCACTGATTTTTCTTATTAGTGTCAAGCGCTTAGTCACGTACGAGGATGAACCCTCTAAGAGTCCACCATGGACGAAGTTGAAAAAATGAGCCCTTTACCATACATCGAAAAGATATGATATTTGATTATTTATCACGGTAAATTGGTGATCGAATACAATGTAAATGGTTAAATAAATTTGAAAAATTCTAAAAAAAATAGTTTCATAATCTTTAAAATCCGATCACATTATTCCATAGATCACATCGACAGCAAAATGATAGAAAATGCTAAAAGATAAAATTAAAATCGATATGTTATTTGTTTAAATTCACCGATGGTGCTATAGAGGAGAAATTCTGAAAGAGTTCCTTTGCTTTTGGGAAATTCCTGAAAAACTGTAATTATGTTATAGTCGACTTTGAATTACAGCCAATTTGGAATCTGAGCTCATGAACATTGACAAACATTGAATCTAGAGCTGCAAAATTCTAATTAAGCAACTATAGTATATAAACAATAAATTATGATGTTTAGAACTTGTTTTATAAGTTTCAAAAATTTTTGTTTATCCGAACATTAACAAAAAACATCATCCGCAGATCCGCACAAGTTTTTCGATGTTTTATATGCGGATGATGTTTTGACCATGTTCGATGATCATTAATGTTTTGAAAGATAAACACCCTAAATAATCACACAGAAAAGTTTAAAAAATTAATTGAAGAACTGGATTTGAACGGTTTGGATTATTAATTCATTTGTCTATTTCCATGCTTTTCACATATTTTCGTGCGTTTGCTCACCAAATTTATGATTTTGACTTTGACATTTATTGTTGTATTTCTTTGTGTTCGCTGTCAGTGTACCAATGGTACCTTGCGAATGGAATAAATATTATTATTAAAAATAAATGCTTAAAATGTTCGCGGGGTCTACTTGCCATGTTTGGCAATGTTCGTGAGCGCTGATTCAAAATCGGCTGAAATTCATAATACTGCTAATAACAGTTATAAAATATGAAACAAATCAATAAATTAGTAATAATTAAGAAAATGTAGGACAGCCACTGCCCGATGGAGAATGATAGTTTAGAGTAAGGAAAACCCCAAAGTGAAGTCCGAACCCGAAAAGAGTTTATTGAAGACAAATACAATAAACAATGGCGAGCTGGGGTGATAATCAACTGCAAAGAATGAGGGAAAATCACTAGCTTATATACATGCAGGCGTGAAGGAAGGGAAAGGAAGAAAGAGGGAAAACAATTACAATGGTAACAGACAAATGCAAAAGGGAACATAATGCCAAACAAATAAGAGCGAACGATATATTTGAATCACTTATCACTTGCCGTTATTACAATCCCCCTCTCTGTTCAAGGCGCTTCCACGCGCCGACATCTTTGACTTCTAGATTGTGGCACTACCAGAGCATCGGCAGTCGGCACACCAGATCGTCAGCCGACCAGATCACACCAGATTCTCTAATAAGACTCCCTTTAAAATAAGCTTACCCTGAAATAAGAATCCTTAAAAGGTGTTTGAAAAGAATAAGACCATCCCTCTAAAATAAGATCCCCTTCTAAATAAGCCACACTTTGAAGTGTTTGAATAAATAAGACCCCGTCTTATCTTAGAGGAAATACAGTAGTTTTGGTACGGTAATGGTAATCTTCGTCTCTGGTGTTGCTTGCATTGTTTTTCTTTAATTTTTTTCCTCTATTATATGAATAATATAATTCCACAATAATTGATAGCTGCTTTTAAGCTGGAAAAACTAAATGGTGTGGAATTTTGATCGCAGTTTTGATATAATAAATTATCCAATTGTTCTTATTTTTCTAAAGGTCGTCTCTGGAACATTATGGAGATGAACAACCATTCCGGATTCCAGCAATTTCTGACTGATGGATCATCGAAAGGAACACCACTGATTCTGGCCGGGGACTTCAATGAGCCGTCCCATCTGGATTGGACCGAGGAAACGAAGTAAAAATATAAAAAAATATTAAAAAAGTAACATTTTAATAAATAAAAACATGTATCAGTGCCACAACTACGAGTAGTCGGAGGGCACACGTATAACGTATTTTATACTTGTAAAAAATGGTACTTGAGTTACGTGAGTTCGTTTAAAACCAGTATACCTTATAACAAACATACATAATGAAGTTCGTGCAATGCCACAACAAATTTGTGAAATACCTACCAGTGTTGGGAAAATCAGAAATTTCGGCTCCGACCCCTAAAATTTTAAAAAAAAACCCCCTAAAATTTTTTGCTAGCTCCAACTCCGTGGTCCCAAAAAATTTGGCTCCGGCTCCAGCTCCGGGCTCCCAAAAATGTCAGCTCCGGCTCCGGGCTCCGGGAAAGCTCCAACCGTGGTTAAGAATCTCAAGAAATTTCAATTTTTTTAGCAAAAAATCGATAAGATGCAATTTTGAGCAGAGAAATGCATGGAAATCAACACTATTTCTTTTTTCTCTGATCGTTTGTGTGCACTCTGCTCTCTCTCGCATGTCTAGTGGACAAAGAGAGACTGTGCAGAGCAGAATGGATGACAGCAGGCGCAGAGATAACACAGAGAGAAAAAATAGTGTGCGATTTCTCCCTCTTCCCTCACCCAAAAATGTGACCTGCACTCACCATAGTCACTGCCGGAGCCGGAGCGTTCATTTTTTTTCAAGTCTCAGGCTCCAGTTCCGGCTCCGGCCTATCAGAAAATTCGGCTCCGATCCGGCTCCGGAGCCGGAGCCGAGCTTTTCCCAACACTTATACCTACTAATTTACGATTACTCTGGCTCGATTACCCATATAATGTAGTCACGTGCGAAAACCCGTTAAAAGTAAGGTATTGTTAGCATGTGCCGTTTAAAAACCAGTAGAGCGTTATAACGCGTACGGACTACGGTACGTAGTCTAACCCTATTTTTAATTAAGGAATTCCCACAACAATTGCGTCATTGAATGGCCGGTGACAAAATTCCTGAGTGAAAAGCTGGGGTTGGTTGACTCATTTCGACAACTTCAAGGCTCCGTAACTGACGAACCTGGTGCGGTTTTTTCTATTTAAAATTAAAAACGGGAAAATTTTCCCAAATATCTCGCGATTTGATTCGAATCCTCATAAGGAAATTTGCGTAAAGTTATTTTGTAGAACTACATAGGCATAGGTATATAATATATAAATCTAATATATGTATATAGGTTAAAATGAAAAATTACAGATTTTTCCTATAGGATTTACCCACCCCGCTAAAATGTTGTCAATATTGGCCGAAATTTGAAAATATCCATATTTTTACCTCAATTTTTTTGTATTGGATCAATTTCAAAACTGGCAAACTCGATTTTTAGATAATTTTTTGACTTTTTTCTGGTAAACAACCCAAATGTCAAGTAGCCGATCCTAAAAGCCTTAAATCTATTTTTCAATTAAAAATTCAAAAAAATTTTTTTTTGTTTCCTAGGATTCACCTGGTCATCGTTTTGGGAGGATCCGGAGCCCCAGGATCGGATCGACTTCATTTTCTACAAACCAACGGACTTGCTGAAGCCGGTCCAGTCATTCATCTTTTCCGGCACGGAACCATTCCGGAAGCAGCCTGGGCCGGAACATTGAGATGTGGAGCTGGAGGAGAGGGAACGCGATTGGCCCTCGGACCATTGGGCACTTGTCACCGAGTTTGAGCTCAATATCGCCAAAATGCCAGCAGCCATCACAACATCAACGGATCACCACCATAGGAAGGCTGGAATGGATCCAACGGATGACCATGATCAGAATCAGAACATTGTGACTACTAGTAGTGGAATGCGCGAAAACAACAACAACAACATCATGACGAACATCGTTGTTGTTTCGGTGATGCAGATGATGATCATGATCATGACTCGTTGTGGTGAGATGACGGAGGATTGGGACATATTTGGCTGATGAATATTATGTAGAGGGTGGACACCTCACTTCTCGAAAAACATGGCATAAATATAAACATCTAATTCTAATAACAATACTAAAAACAACAAAGTGTTTATATTACATTTATTTCCTAATTTAATCAAGGCATAATTTTCCCCGTTTTTTTGTGCGCTTTGGGATTTAAAATACCCGATACTCTCCGTTAATGGTAAGGGACAATTTTTAAAGAGGGAGGGGGAATTCCAAAAACCCATGAAATTATTTTTATTCCTTGACCAATAAATGCTTGGTTGAAGACACAATTTTCATCCGCAATAAATTCCATTTCTCCTTGCTCCTCGGCTACACCTCCAGGCAGCATCTGTAGTCTGTACTTCACCCGAACCTCGGGGCATGCTCTCATGGCGTCGTATGTGTCTCTGACGCAGCCGAGGGAATGGGCCGAAACCTGCACACTTCCGCAATCACTCCATTTGGTGATGGTTTTCGGTGAAACATCACAGTCTTCCACCTAAATGCAAATTTAAAAAAAGCAAATTAAAAGTATGGAATTTTTAATTTGGGCATTTCCTGCCAAGATTGGGGAGGGACAAAATTTTACAGGGAGTTGACTCAAATAAAATAGATCTAATTTGTAAATGTCTGCTATAAATTTTCAAAAAGGATCATCCGGAAAGGCCAAGTGAGAAAAATGTTATAGATAAATTAAGCATTAAAAACGTGATATTGGCCAAAGATTTGGCCATAACCTTCTTCTTGTTTGGCCTATCAGGATGAATCTTCTGAAAATTTTATAGCAGACATTTAGATCTATCTACTATCTACCTATATTTTATGACATTCCTCTTTACTCGCCCTTCGCCACAAACTGGCCCGCCACCAACCGGCCTCGCCATCAACTGGCCCATATCAACCTTCCTGTTCCGAGCCGAACATTGCCAAACATGGGGGGTCAAATGGTTTGAAACCAAAAACCAAATGTCCAAACCATTTGTTTGCGGGTTCTACATGAGATTCTGAAAGTTTAAACATTTTTTGTTCATACGAACATGATAAAACATTATCCAAACATCAAAACATCGATAAAAACACACATTTGATGTTTTGACCATGTACGGATGGACAAAATGTGTTGAAACTTTCAGAATATGTTATAGACCCCCCAAACAAATGATTTTGGCATTTAGTTTTTGTGTTTCAAACCATTTGACCCCCATGTTTGGCAAATATTTGGTTCACCGATGCAGAATCGGCTAGCCGATTGCGCATTCGCTGAAAATGCAAAATCGGCTACAACCCATTTTTGCACTTTTCGTAGAACGACTCAGCACGTCTACAAAAATGTCATTAAAAATGACCAATTTTCTTATGAAAAATAATCGGGACCGCTGGTACCACAATGAAATTTTCTCAAAAACCCATTCAACCAATCTTCCTATAAACAAATATAAAATTTTACGTGATTTTTAAGAAATTTTCAAATTTGGAAAAAGAATTTTTTGCCATCCCCGTCCCCGGTCGATTTTCCATCTCCATCCCCGACCGGCGGACCACGGAAATCCCCTTCCCCGCCGATGTTGTGTCCCTTCCCGCAGGCCCGACCCTAGTCTATGCTCTATACCACCATCATTCTCATTTTTGTTCCGTCCACTTCTCTTCCCCACAAATCAATAAATGGGCGAGGAGGAATGGCCGCAACCTTCAAATGCTCATTTATTATTAGGGCTCGGAATCATATGGAAATCCATATTTTTTCTGCTCACTCAGAACGGCCTGGAAACCACGTAAAACACTTTTTCCACTTGATTTGAACCTTCTAGCTTGCATTTTAGGATCCATATTTTCCATATTTTCGTCCATATTTCGCCATTTTTTAAGAAAATTCTTAAACAAAAATGCAAAAAATCCGAAAATTTATGATTAAAAAAAATTTTTTTTGGAAAAAATTTTTACAAAAAAATTCTCGGAAAAAATTTTCAGTTAATTTTCAAAAAAGGGATGTGAAATTAAACTATTTTTTCCTCCGTAAATTCATTTTTAAAATATTAAAAATGATTTTTAGAAGAAAAATTTTCATTTTTTTCTGCCAAAATTTCGCCAATTTTTATCCATTTTTTTCCATATTTTGTCCATATTTGGAGAAAATTTCGTAGGCATATGGGGGTATAAAATATCATAAATAAACATATGGGCTATAAAATTTTGTGAGAGTGGATTTATATCTATTGGACACATTTTAATCCCGACTGGCAACCCAGAAATGGGGAATATCGCTGAATGGGAATTCAAAATTAAATCAATTTTCTGTTTATAATGAATTTAATAGTAGAAAATTTTAGCATTATTCGACAATCCATTTTTTTGTCCATACAATTAATACCCCTAATCATCACATGAGATAAATACATCTAAACATTATTTATATATGAAATATGATTTCATATATTTAAGCATCCTTTTCTAACCCCGTTTATCCTTAATTATAATTAATTTTCGGGAAAACTCCGGTTAATACAAAAAAAAGAAATGACAAATTTAACCTTCAGCTTTTTATATTTGTGCATTTATCACACCCTTTGGAATTTTTAAATATTGACCTTTCGAAGATATTTTAGATTGATAATTAGCTGATCACCAAACCAATCACGAATTCTTTTTTAACTTTTTTTTCATTTTTCAGATTAATTTTAGGAAAAAATACAGTAGAATAGTCTTTTTATCATTTTGCCGATTAATATAAAAGCTTAATCATATTTTTTCATCAAACACAAACTATTTTAAATGTTTGATCCATTTTTATATTTTTCCATCATATTTCGCGATTTCTCATATTTATGGTCTAGTAGATTAGTACGGAGAAGTTGGAGGGTCCGATTCCGACGATCCATCCAAGACATCGCTGAGCCTCATCCCCGCGACGATTCTGGGATGAAATTCCCAGAATCGACCCTTCCCAGAGTTATCATTATCATTTTGGATCTAATAGTTAAGGGATTTTGGTGACGAAACATAAAAGAGGCCTTGTATCAGAAGTAAAATCGGCGCAAAAATTCCATTGAATTGGAAATTTTAATGAACATTCTCTCTGCACCTTTTCTCTGTCGCTTCATAAAATTATAAGTTCAAAGCAATTAAACGGCGCCCAATTTTCATTTATCATTGCTGGATTATAGAAAGTGAATACGTAGGTTCAATTCCCAATAACCTCATATTGGTTAATTCTTTTCTTTCTTTTTTTATGTTTCATTTTTATGAGAAATCAGGGTTGCAAAACAGCCGCATTAATGCGGTATTTGCCGAATTTTTAATTCTTCACCGAATTTTGCCACATTTTCGGATGTTTATGAATCTAATCAAAAATGACCAATTTCCTTGAGAAAAACTCCAAATCTCAAAATTTCTCTCCTATCAAATCTTTAGCCAAAACCACGATTTTATGGCTTAACATGGCCATAAGTTTTTTTCAACTTGGCCAAATTAGATAGTTGTTCTTGCAAGTTTATAGCAGACATTTAGGGCATCTTTTGACACCAAACTCACTTCTCTAGCTTTTGTCTGAATAAAAATTATAATCATTTTTCTAGCGCGTGGGTGAAACCAGGTGCAACGACCGGTGGCACACCCATGTCCCAGATCTATCCATCCATCGAAATCCCCTTCCCTGGATTTTTCCAAATCCCTCACATGCGCTACCCATGTATATGTTTATGTATCTATGTACATATATGTTTGACTTTGTAGAAGTTCACAACTTTTCCCATCGCCAAGAGCATTTTTATTATTATCATTATAATTTATCATTGTCCTTGCGCCATTCACCTAGAAAGAGATGGTATTTTTTATTAAAGGGCACCAACTTATTTACAAGCACGTCTTCCTAATCGTTTTAAATGTTATCGATCATTCCCGATAAGAAATACCTCATTTATCAGTAATTTGTCGTATCTTGCAATAAGCTCAAATCGCTTAGGATTGAGATATACAGTGGTGGAAAAAAGTCAGGACAGCGTGTAGAAAAAAAAGGAATGCCTAAATAATTCCTTTGTTCTTAAGACACATAATTATTTTTATGGTGAAATATTAAGCTTGTTATGTGTGTATTATGATATGCCAATCGAATTTCCATTCGCTGCCTCAGCTCCCTTATTTGTCCCATCCACCTCAAAGTGACCCCAAAATTGAGGCGGAAAAATTCTTATTAGGACAAAACATTTATTCAACAATAACTCAATATTTGGTAGAGAACAAAGGAATTATTTAGGCATTTCTTTTTTTCTACATGTTGTCCTAAGACTTTGTTCCACCACTATAATAAAATTAAAAATTCTGCGTATAAATTGTCTATTTTAATGAAGATGTATTTGTCACAAAAAATCATTTCCATCAAAAAAACTTCCACCAAAGACTATAGACTATAGACTGCTTACAACATAAAATGATGGATGTGAAAAATTCTAACTTTCAACTAGTATCGCTTGTGATAATTGCATCCGTATATTAAAAGTTAAAGCCAAACTTTTCAATATAAGCCCTTGTCTTTCTTCTATTTTACTAGCATCAAAACGACCAATTTGCTTATTTTTAATAAATATTCGTTTACAATATTGTTCCCAATGGCACTTTTTGAGACCATCAACCCCTAATCATGAGTGGGGAAAATATGATATGATTCTAATTTAGTCTCTTGGATCTTAAATATGACTTTTTATTAAATATATATTCAGGATTTTATAAATTTAAGCATACGTTTTTTTATAATTTTCAATAATCCAATTTAGTCAAAAGTTCACACATTCTAATCAAAAATCTGCACAAAAATATTTTAGAGGGCATTTTTCAGTGATTTTTTTTATCGATTTCCTTCCATTTATGTTGTCGAATTGTTGGCTGCGAGAAACGGCACAAATTCGGAACTAAATGTTTATAAAAATTATTAAATAACGATCAATTTTTTTAAATTTTCTTTTCAAATTTTATATAATATTCTACTTGTGAAAAAGAGGAACATCATATGCAATAGTTGCCACAACCGCTGTTCCAACGAATCCTAAACAGTAATTATCATGTGATTTATGAAAGAATAGATTTAAAATAACTTAGCTATATCCTTTAATTCAGGGGCTTAACAAGGGGGTGCAGGGGGACTGGGGAATCCTTCCCCCGAAATGCCAAGACCAAAAAATGAAAAGGGTCCCCCAGTTAAAATTTTTTTTGAAAAATGTTCTCCAAAGGCAAAAAATTGATCAATTTCCTTCAAAAAATTCGTAAAAACATCAAAAATCCCCGACTGTCCTTATCGGGGCCGCCAGGGACCCTCCCCCCATTCCCCCTCCCCCGAATTTTTTTTGTTACGCCCCTGCTTGAATTAGTTCCGTGATTAAAATTAGAATTTTTCTCATTATACCGAGAAAAGTAGCAGACGCAAAGAATAGCAGTACAGTCCCAGTGGCTGCACCGACAATTACGTCTTCCGCAACCGCTGCATCGGCAACTGTTTCCTCCTCAACAGCCGCATCGGCAATTGCGTCTTCTTCAACCACCACTTCGACAACTTCCTCCCCAACAGTCGCATCCGCAACTGCTTCCTCTCCAGCCTCTACTTTGGTAAATGCATCCATCACCGCCGCACCGG
>LDKF01002404.1:15497-29396 GCA_001026735.1 Rotylenchulus reniformis | reverse complement strand
AATCGGCCTTCTTTCAGATAGCGCCAAAGTTCCCATTGTTAGATAAAAAAAATTTAAAAATGGATATTGAAGAATTTTTCTAGGGTTTTACATTGACGTCAATTTCGACGTATCACGAATCTGACTTGTGTTACACTCGAGAACAGGTCATGCCAAAAAATATTTTGCATAACAATAAAAATAAAAAAGTAAATTATCAAAAAGTATCTTTGTGAATGAATTCAATTTACTTTTATCATAGTTCATCATTTCGAAAAAAAAATATTACGATGAAACCCGTAAAAAACAAAAGTAACATAAGATATGTGTAAGGATAGGAATTATGCCGTAAAATAGGGAGATGTATTCTATGAAAGATTCAAATTTTGATAAAAAAATGCCAAGACTTGAAATTTTTATATAAATTAGATAAAAATTAATCAATGCTAAAATAGGCTTAATCAAAAAATTTAATCATTCGAATCTAAACCACTCCATACCCTATTGCATAATCATATAATCATTTTTTACATGCATAGTAAAGTCCTAAATCACGCTTTTATCATAATGTGTGTATTGTGTATATACTTATTTAAATAGCTATTTACCATTCATATCTATATCCATATTATTTACCATGGAAACAAAAAATTCCATAGGCTAAATTGTGAAGAATTTTAATTTAATTCTTATTTTATTTGGAATTTTTTGCTTACAAACTAGCATAGGTATTGGCAATAAAATTATTGAACTCTGCATTTTTCTTTGGAACTTTTGGTAATTGCGTTTTTAATGTTCTAGGGCCGTCCACAACAAATTTGCCATTACTTCCTCACCTAATGCCTCTTGGCCAACAAAGATGCCATCCTCGTCTTCGCCTTCCCAACGAGTTGCTGTACGAGCTTGTCAAATGCCTGCCCATGACCAGCACACCCCCGGAACCGGAACAACACAGACAACTCCATAAAGCGTTCGGGAATTTGCCATTCGGGATGTACTTAAAGAGTGCCATCGACAAGTTCGAGAATGCAGTGAGCTTTTTGAGCGGATTTAACAAAGACTTGTGAATAAGTATGGGAATGCACATAATTGCGGATTAATTTATATGGACTTGTCCTTTTGGAACTTTTTTGTTTTGAAAATTAAAGAATTTATCAAAATTTATAAAAAAATAATTTTTTGATGGAATTAATTGTTTGTAATGAGAAAAGACCTTTTTTAGTGCTTACCACTCCTTTAACTATTGAATCCAAAATGGCATATTTAATGGTGCATTTTCATCCCCGAATCCCCCGTCGGGGACGAGAATGAGGCCTAAAAATGGGTACTACTTGCTACCCTATTTAATAGAAGTATCTAACAAGCTCTAAGCTGCGCACCATTATTAGTTTTTGTAGGGTTAAAAATCTCATTTTAGAAAATAAATGGAAACCATTAATAAAATTTACTTATAAAAATGTTAAAATTTTCGAAATGTATTTTACGATCTTATTAGGAGTCGCCAACTCCTTCTAGGCTGCCCACCATTCTTAATTTTTGGAAAAAATCGAGGCCCTTGATATTTTTGATTTTTCAACCCAAATATCAATTCAAGTCGAGCTTTATACTATTAAAGCCAGTTAATTAATATAAATTTGATTTAGGAATTTAATTATTGAATTTTAATTAACTAGTTTGTGGTTCGAATTTTGAATTCCTATTTCATGTTTAGTTCTATCAATAATTTCGCTAATTTCAGATTCTGAACGACTCTACTTTGTGGACATTGGATCTTGAGGTGCTTTATTGTTGGAAAAACTGGAATTTGATCTGCCCCGAGTATCACTCACAGGGCAATTGGCACTACTTGTATATTTGGTGTGATTCTGTTGCATTGGAATTGTGGTACTTTTGGGGTTCTTTTAATATCAGTTTATCAAATTAAAAAATAAACACAACTAAGGGTGCCGATATTTAAGGGTTAATTGAAGCAAAAAATAATTTTAAAAAGATACGTTGTTAAATTTTTTGCTTTTGGCATGAGCATAGTCTAACTCGGATGAAAAATGCCTTTGTAAATAATTTTTCAATTAATAGAGTAAGAAGAGGTCGATACAGACATAGAATACGAGGCATTTTAGATTAAGAAAAAACACTTTTTACTTCAATTTTCACATTCGACCAATAAATTCTTTAAATCACTAATTTTTACTAATTTCTAAAAAGGCAAATTAACAAACAAAAAGTTAAAATCAGGAATGGACAAAATATTCACATAAAATTTTCCTCAATTTTCAGGGAAATTTCCAATGGATGGCTCAAATTCTTCATGGATGGTAGACAGGGCACTATAAACAACAGCAACAATGGTCTTTTGAAGTATGATGACGGAGGTGCGGAATTGCCCTACAAATTGCAGAAAGCAAAGGCATCAATGCTCTCCGGCGCTCATAAACAGACAAAATCTATTCTCTGCGTCCCACGTGCATCTCGGAAAATCCAATTCGGAAAGTGGATTTTGTCATCGGTGGAGGCTGGCACTCTGCTGGTGACCAATCGGGTATATAAGCTAAAGCTAACCATCAAGGAGGGTGTGGCCGGATTTTCATTCGAGCACAGTGGACGCAAGCAACAATTCACTGCCGACTCATCTTCAGGAGTTCTAAACAGCTGATTTTTTCCTTAAACATTTCGTGGTGGCTCAGGATATATTTCTTTCTTTTTCCTTGATATTATATTTTTGATCATTAAAAAATATCATTTTCATTTTTCATTGCTGAAAAGGACTTCCTTGATTTGATTTTTGGTCAACTTAAAACTTTTTTCCGAGATCAATTTTTCCGTATGCGTATCTAATTTATTTTAGCGAATTAATATGGTATAATAAAAATTTGAAATTTCTCAATTTCTTTGTTATAAATAGGTTAATTTGTTAAGTAAAAAATCAATAATTTTTAAAAATTAACAGAATAATTTCTAAAGCAATGACAGTAAAAAATCTCTAAAAATGATATAAAATAAGCAGTATGATTTCTATAAGTATTTTGCACCGTTTTTTGTCTTCTATTATCTATTAGTTGCTTCATCGGTTTAAGCATGTTTTTAAGTTGGTCTTTTGTTATTTTAGCTAAATTGGAACAAATTAATATAAAAATAATTCGTGTTATTTAAAATTAATATGAAAATTGACAATAAATGATTAATTAACCGATATATCGCATTGATCCAATACAAAAAGCGAGGATCAAAATCCTGTTATTCCAAGGTGGAGAACAGACAATGAGCTTGAGGCTGGTGATAACAGCTTCCTATATGATTGTGGTGACAAATATTGGATAAAATCACTTTTTGACAGTTTTTTCCATTATGATATATTTTTATTTTTTAGCAATAATGACCCAGTACGGTATGAGAGACCGCACTATCTTTAAAAGTCAAAACCATTGACGATGAATGAACCTTAACTATATTCCACAATAAAAGTCTGTAGAAAAATAAAAGCAGCTCTCAAAGGAAAAATCAGAACAGCAATGGCATATCCTTTATCCCAGTGTTTGATTCTTACTGAACAGTGGTGTACTGATCCACCAAATTATGATCTGATCCATGATCTGATCCTGATCTGATCCGAGGTCCTGGATCAGATCAGGATCAGATCATTTTTGAAATCCCATGATCAGATCAGATCAGATCACTTTTTTCGCGTGATCCAAAAATGATCCAATTTTTAAAAATTTTCGTCAAAAATAGGAATTTTCCCCCAAAATTTTCGACAAAAATAGGAATTTTTCCAAAAATTTTCGAGCAAAAATTGAAATTTTTCTAAAATTTTAGAAATTTTTGAAAAAATGGAATTTTTTTCCCTCAACACAATGAATTTCAATAAAAAAAGTTTTTTTATTTCCTCGCACATATAAATCTCATTTATTTTGAAAAATCCATAACTGATCAAAAATCTCAACTTTTTAGAGTTGTAATTTGTTAATCGAAATTTCCTGAAAAAAGTTTTAAGTTTTCGATAAAATTCGAACTTTTGAGGGACGAAAAATTAAAAATAATAAATGAACTAAAATTCATAATACCGCTCGACACCGGCACATGAACGAAAACTGATCTCTTGAATAAGGGATGAATTCAGGATTTTGTCTTGGGAGCGCAACCTTTTGTTCAAGACCATTTCATTTAAGAATTTCGAGAATTTTTTAATTCAGAAACAGGCTTTACGAGGGAATTCCACTGTATCAAGGAGTGCCGGCAATCCCTATAGGAGCCACCGAAATTTTTTGACAATTTTGGTATTTTTTCTTAGGAAATTTTCCCCTTTTCTCCACTGCACTCTGAAATTTTTTAACATAATTTTCCGGTCTTGAGAGGAGGCGGGCTTCTCACCTGGCCACTCTCTGCAACCCCTTGTACGTTCCTGCCTTGATTAACAAAATGGTCACTTACCATACATCATTACTATCTGCAAAAATGAATACCTAATATATATTTTTAAATTATTTTTTATGTTTTATATATTAATAATTTTTTGTATATTAATTTATTAATTGTATATTAATTTTGGCCGATCTTTGAAAGAAATAAAGCCAATTTTACTCCTTTAATTGTATTTTGGTTATTTTTTGGCCATCATTAAATCGGCCATCATTAAAACACAAAAGCCTCTGAATAATTTGTTCAATTTTATGATGAACAAGATGCACATTCATGCATTATATTTGACAAAATTTGTCTTTTAATAATAATCACTATTATATGCAACCAAAATTTGATGGAATTAATATGAGCTTAATATGTGTTTGCTCATTTCTTTGAATGAAACAATAATTTAATGATATCGAAGTGATCAATTCTTTTGGTGCCAAATCTCCGAATTCACCCAATTGTCATGCTCATCTTTGGCACGTTCAGCTTCAAGCTGTTGACCGACACCTGCACATCGCTGATTAGGTCATCGATTGTTAACTGCAAGCAGTAATGTGCCGGGTAAGCCGAAGCCTGAATCCTGAAACCCGGCGTTGTTCCCAACTCGAAACCCGATCCAAGGATTTTTGGGCTAACCCAAACCAAAAACTCGATTTTTGGATGAGTTTTTTCATGAATAATATAATTAATTCTAAAATTAAAATTATTTTTTGGCTAAAAAGAATCATTTAAAAAATCAAATTAGAAGTTAGTTTAATGGTTATTTTAGCAATGTGGAAATAATTGAGTTCGAAACCCATTGACAAATTTTATACGATTTCTTGAGCACTGAAAATTTAAGCCCTCGTTGTTACCCCGATACCATCCAGCCTGTCAAGGCAGTCCAAATTATCCCATTTTATTTTTTAATTATCCTTCTTAATCAGACTAAAGAAGAAAATGCGCTTTTTATTTCCTTTTCTGCTCATTGTCCTCGTAGCAATGACCTCCTATGGAGCTGAAGCCCAAGTAAAGATTTGTGGGAATAAAAATAACTAGGCCTGAATTACAAGTCCCCTGCAATAGAAGCCTTCATCCAAAAACCTTTCTCTTTCTAAAGCGGTGTTGGTTAAATATTTAAGCGCAAGAACCTTTTTTCTCCTCAGTTTTTAAAGGAAATTATTTTTTCTTTAAAAATTTCTTAGAAATTCAATTTTTCAACCTTTTCAGTCTTCTCCATCCACTCACAAGCCTGCCGCTTCAAGCGTGTTGGAGTTGGCGTTCGATGACCTGCAACTTTCGGTGAGCGATCTGCAAGTGTCGGTCAACAGCTTGAAACTGAACGTGCCCAATCTGCGCTTGACAATTGGGTGAATTGGGCCATTTGGAACCAGAAGAATCCACTTCGATCCCATAAAACTTTGTTTTATTCAGAGAAATTAGTAAAGGCATAATAAACTTGTTCTGGCGATAAATCGTCTGAATCATGATCAGAAGCTGACTATCAAAGAGGCTTCCATTTTTATCCATCAGGGTTCATATTTTACTGGTCAACATTATTAAGCATCCTTTTTTAAATTTTATTCTAGAGTGGAATCGTCGAGAGTGGGTCGAGAGTGGGAATGCGGTAGAGGGGTCGGTTGGGGTTAGGCTAGGTGCGATTTCTTTAAGAAACTACACCATTTTACCAAAAATTCCAAATTCCGATCAGATGATCTGACCCGAGGTCTGGTCAGTTCGGAATGTTATTTGCTTCGAAACTCCCGGGATTTTAAACGCGTTGCAGACTTTGTTCGTTCTTTGGATGTTCGTTGTGGGTGCAATCAACAGGTCCTTTTTCTTGTCCAAACTCTGACCATTTTGATTCTTTTTTGCTCTTAATAATTTCCTGTTCCTGTGATGTTTTTCGCGCTGTCCCCAATCTTTCACTTTTGATTAACTATGAATATGCACCAACTGAAAGATCGTAGACCAAATCGTCCAATTCAACTGCTGGTCTAAATCTTGTTCGTCCAAAAAATACAACCTGATTGCTGTAGGAATTTCTTCCTATTTAAGCCCTTGTTGTTGCCCCGATAGTTAAGCAACCCAAATTATCCCCTTTTATTTTCTCACCCCTTTTATTTTTTAATTATCCTTCTTAATTACTCAGACTAAAGAAGAAAATGCGCTTTTTATTTCCTTTTCTGCTCATTGTCCTTGTCGTGGCAATGGCCTCCTATGGAGCTGAAGCCCAAGTAAAGATTTGTGGGAATAAAAATAATCAGGCCTGAAACTGAACCATAAAGTGTATTATAAGTCCCTGCATTAGAAGCCTTCATCGAATAGACCATTCCCATTTCTGGGGCAGGGTTGATGAAATATTTAAGCGCAAGAACCTTTTCTCTCAGCAATTTTAAAGGAAAATAATTTTTCTTTAAAAATTTCTTATAAATCTAATTTTCCTAAATTTCAGTCTGCTCCTAGTGCACGTGCACCCAAGCCCGCCCCTTCTAGCGCCTTGGAAGTGGCGTTCGATGATCTGCAACTTTCGGTGAGCGATCTGCAGGTGTCAGTCAACAGCTTGAAGCTGAATGTGCCAAATCTGCGCTTGAAAATTGGATGAATGAATTGGGTGATTTTAAACCAGAAGAATCGACCACTTCGATACCACAAAATTGTTGTTTCATTCGGAGAAATTAGTAAAGCCATAATAAACTTGCTAATTACAACCAATTTTCGTCAGTATTTATGCTCTATTTCAGTATTTTTAAATTTTCGAAACTCGAACAAAAAAGTTCAGAAATTTTGAAAATATCGAAAAATAAGTATTTCTCGAAAATTTTCAACTTTTTGTCCGAATTTCGAAAACACTAGAAGTAGAGCATAAAATTCTGCACAACTTTATCGCTAAAAATTCTAAATTTATAATAAGCAAATGATGCAATCGATTTAAGAAAAAATATATTTTAAAAACTAATTACTTTTACGCAGAATGTCCACGTGCCTTTTGTTCCAAATTCATTAAAAATTAAAGCCAAATTTATGACAAATCAATTTTAAATGTATCGGTGGGGAAGATCATGACCATAATAGCATTTTTAGTAGTAATCAGTAATAACATAATAATACATAACCATTATAGCTAAAAATAGAAAGCTAAATTTTATTGGACGACTAGTAGGTATATAAACCAATTGAGAGAATTAGCTATGAGTTGCATTTGCCTTAATTATATCTTTTATAAAAGCAAATTTGGTTCGATATTTTATACATTATACTAATTACTCATTTTTTCGAAAATCCGCTCCAAGGACGTTAAAAACACCACTTTATTAGACCGGATTAAATTTTTAATCCATGCATTGCCAAACCATAAAACACAGATGTAGACTGGACTGAATTTTTTGCTCTATTTATTTATTATTGTTTTATTTAATTATTTTTTTATTTCGATATGTTTGGAAATTTTAAAAATAGAAATTCGAAAAAAAGGCTAAAATAATTTTGCAGTATATTATAATTTTAAAGTTAAATGGCTAAAAGTAGCGTTTTCTTAAATTCTAGCACCAAAAAAATCTATTTTCGGACCCCGAAAAATGACATTTTCCACTGTTGCTGCTGTACTTCTACTCATCGATTCCATCTCAATTCTTCTCCCATCGGTTGGATGTTTAAACGACGACCTAATCAATCTACGCATCACTCCGTCCTCCCATGCGTACCACATCGATGTATCGAGCTACCTGTCCATTACTGTTGGCTATTCGAGCGTCGAATTTTTGGGCGAATTTTTAAAGCGGCAAAATGACAAAGGAGTTTTGATCAGAATACCAACTCGTGCCGAGCATCTTTGCATAGATGTTAGAAAGGATGGCACCAATGAATCGGGGATAAAGGTAAACAATGCTACACAATTAGTATAGAGTATGAACAAAAAAATATGAAATTTTATTGTAAACATTTACGAATGGTCGAATGACTAAATAGGAAATATTATCTAAACGTTGATTATACAGTAGAGGGTTTTTTAAATTATCAATTTTGACTATGAGTTCCATATTTTTAGTCATATGGTATCTTTCACTATTCAGTAATAGTTAATTTCCTTTTAGTTGGATTTACACTTTTAATTTACACATTTTGGTGGATCTGTACTTTTTTTATATAATGCGACAATTTTCATTTTTTATAAACGCGTAAGCACCGTCAGTGATAATGATCAATTGGTTACCTAATACATCTCTTAAGCGAGTTTTTCTAGCACTCTCTACTCTCTGGTTCGCCTAGTACGATCCTTGAAACCAATCCATATGGTATCAATAAGAACCGTGAGACGCTTAAGCCTTTCCAACGGTCACCATGGAAAAACCATTTTGTTAAAAGTAGCTTATTTACATAAGAATTTTGCCCCTCACCCTCGTTAACAGTAAATTATCATACATCAAAGTGTATGTATTTAATAATATCAAATTTAGTATTGGCTCAATACCGTACGATTTGAGCAAGCAACAACCGTGGATCTTTCAATGGATTATTCCAAAAACAGTGCAATGATTAATGTTTCTGTGCCTAATAAAAGTCTAAAAATTCATACTTTTAGGAGTTTCCAAAGAAAAAAAAACAAATAAAAAAGTCCTGTTTGTAACATCTAACTTTTTTGGCCTTATTTATTTTCAAGGACAACTATTGTTCAGTGCGGCTTTTTACTGCCTGAGGCAATTAGAAGAATCAGAACAAATTGATGATGCGGGTCATAGATCACTTTTTGATCAAAGATCGCCACATTCATCGCCTTCATCGCGGTCATTGCTGATGTTCGGATCCACAGGTCTCCTAGTTTCGTCTGAACAACTTGTGCAGGTCCGATTGAACAACTTGGATCAGCTGAATAATTGCTCAAACGGCAAAATTTTCGCAGATCTGCTGTATTACAATAGCATATATGTGAGTGTGATTCTGGGTTGAAAATCGCCGAATTGGTGAAATGAAGGGTTATGGGGGGACATTTGCGGCCCAGACATTTGTAACCCATGGTTAAAAGGACATTTGCGGCCTAGCCAAAATTGGGCTCAAAAATATTTAAAAATCAAAAGAAAAAGCAAAGCATCCAATGGAACTCAATTTTTCAATAAAGATTTTTACTAAAATTTTGAGGGGAAAATTTGTGAAAGAAATCCAAAATTACTATTTATCGACATTTTAAAATCCCCATAGAATCCCCAGTGAAATTCAATCAATTCTTGTACAGTTCCACCCCTCACTCGGGGTTTTCGAGAATGCTGAATCCGAACCTGACATCAGATATCATATCATCAAGTAAAAATCTAAGACTTGTCAGATAGCTGCCAACTCGAAATATTAAATATTATTTGCTTTTTTAAAAATAATGTCTGATCTAGATCCAGCACTTCCAAAAATCTCTAAATGAAGCATATGTAAATTCAAAAATCTCTAAATGAATCCAAAAATCTCTAAATGAAGCATATTTTGTTCTTATAAGATTTTGAAAAAATGAGACATAATAAATTATACAAGTACTAGGCTCCAATCTGATTATAACATAAATTTGGCCATAATCACATTGTATTCTTATACAGCCGATGAGGAAAGAATTCAGTGTGGCGGAGTTTGAAGAAGCGATTGCGCACAAAACTTTCAACATCCGGTAGATCGATCAGAGATCAATGGGAGCGATCAGTGATCAAATTTTCCCTTCTTTCACATAATGCAGGATGATTTTTATGTTGAAATCTGTTCTATTTTTATTGGATAGTTATTTTACATAGGCCTAAATTTCCTTCATTTTTTTCGATTTTAATTTATGATTTCAGAGAAGAGATCGAATTGAATGGCTAGGAACTAGATTTTTCGTTCGTTTTTGTCAAATTAAATTGAAGTTCAAAATATAATGGACACCGGAGTTTCGTAGTTGGTAGATAAAAAAGCACAACACAAAAAAGTAAGCAAGTACCCGTCTTAAAAACCATGCTAAGCCAAATTTATTAAACTCGCGTTTAAAGTGCGCGAAAAATAAATTTTAAAATTAAAATTGCAGAATTTTTTTGTTAGCTTCTATGGGCAGAACAGAAGTTCAAATCATATTATTATCACAGAAAATATTCTAAAGATTCGGTAGCAGAATTAGCGAATTCAACTGTTTCGCCTTTTGGCCCCTCAAACAAAATTCGATGACATTCTTATTTGAGTTCATAAAATGAACAAAATTCCATCTCATAGTCAGATAATACAAGGTATAATAAATCAATAAAGTTAGTAATGCCAAACAATAAAAATAAACTGTAACACAACGATATCGACTTAGGCAGTGACAAATAACCAATAAATAACACAACCAATAACCTATAAATAACCTGTAAATAACAGGGTTATTTATTCGCTAGCTTTGGTTTAACCCACTTAAAAGTCCCTGCATACCAAAAAAATGCAACGAGCGGCGGGAAATAAAGTTGAAAATTTAGAAAAAGATAAAAAAATCAAGAAATACAAAGAGTTGCAAGAAATTGGACAATGAAAAGGACAATTTCAATCCTATTTACCGTAAGCTAACAATTTTTCAATCATTAGCCTTTAAGCTTGATTTATTAGAATTGGTTTTGGTCTACATTAAGATGATTTTTAGCTTGTCATTAAAATTTTAAATTAAATAAAGTTCAAGTATTCAAAAAGGATATAATATTTTACATAAATTCATATATGAGAGAAAAATTAAAATCTTATTTGTTTTTTACATAATACTTGATAATTTAGAGGCCCTTTACTAAAACTTATTGAAAATTTTCTTACTAATAGATCATTTAGAGTAAAGGTCGGTAACACCTTATCCCCCTCTTATCCTATAACCAGCGGAGTCCCTCAAGGTTCTCCGCTGAGTCCTTTACTTTTTTCCATTTATATATCTGATATAATAAACGTATGTTCGACCGATCAAGTTGTCCTTAAACTTTTTGCTGATGATTTAAAGGCATATGTCATACATAAACAAAATAATTTCTCAATTAATCTACAAACTTTCATCAATAAATTTTCAGATTATTGTCATTTAAATGGCCTGAAAATTTCAGTAAATAAGTGTTCCATACTTCATATTGGCATCAATAACCCTCGAGCGAATTATTTTCTCTCCAATACACAAATAAAACAAATCGATCCTTCAGAGCCTGTCAGAGACCTAGGGGTTTACTTCACATCAGACTTAAAATATGATGCTCACATCAGACAGGTTACGAACAAAGCTTCCAAGGTTTCTTTTGCAATTNATCATTCTTGAAAGAGTTCAAAAACGTTTCCTTCGCTCTATCTACTTACGTACACAAAAACACATTAACATTATACCCAATTACGAAGAATTACTTACTCTTTTCCAAATTAACAGCCTAGAAGTTCGTAGGCTCAAAATAGATTTAAAACTTTTCCACAATATAATTTGGGGACAAGTAAATTTACAACACAACAATGCCTTTAGTATCAGACATTCTAGAACTAGAGGTGATCAATATAAATTTTTTACTCCTCATTGCTCGAGTATGGTTCGATACCATTCATATTTTATTAGAACCACTAGGCTTTATGCAAAATTGCCAATTGAAATACGTAAAAATAATCCATCTATGTTTGCCAAACTTCTTGACAAATTCGATCTCGCACAAATCGATCATAATTTGCCTTCACTTTGACACATTTTTCACATACTATTGTTCGTATTTTATGTTCTTATGTTCATTTTTATACTTTGCTGTGGACCTTGCGCCTAGAGCGTATAATAAATAAATAATGATTGACATATGTGTGAAAATAATGCATATAAGAAGATTAGTAATAATGTGTGAGAGAATCAGCATATAATAAATAAAAATTTAAGTGATGGATGGCATGTCATCTCCTACATCCTCAGTTGAAATTCAAAATTTTTGCTCATTTGGGATCGGCATTGATGGATTATAACAAGTAGATCAGCACCGTTCTGATCAAAATTTTGATTCATTCGACTGATTCTGCCCCTAGGCTTAATTTATATGTGCATAAAAGGGCTCATTCTTCGACGAAAAATCATTCTTTTAAACAGACAATTTGAGTTTGGAAAAATTTTCACTACTAATCCTTATCCATCTTAGAAAAGAAATACATTTGCGTAGTAGTTCATTCATGTTTACCTCTAATTGATTTTTTATGATTTATAGTATCAAATTTAGGTTGTTTAGGTCCAAGTACATGAAAAGTTCGAATTTCAGCATTATAATAATGGTATTATTCAGGAAAAAACTAAATAATACGTTATTTAGCCACATATATTTTTTAGGTTTTCTTTACTGTTCAATCCAACTTCAAATCAGTAATATGGCTTCCTCATCTTCTTCTTGTGTTTCCGATGTGGACTTGGTCGCTTCATTGACATGCTCCATTTGCCTGGACCTGTTCGAGGGCCCGCGCATGTTGCCCTGCGGACACACCAACTGCATGCTGTGTCTAGAGAAGTTGCGGCGCTTCGGCAGAGGGTTCATCAATTGTTCGCTTTGCCAGTCGCTTTGTACACTTCCGATGACGCTGATACCCGTGAATTTTGTCGCAAAACGTTAGTGATAAATTCAGGAAAATGGAATTTAAGAAGATTTTTCGTGACCTTGAGTATAATTTTTTTTTCGCTTTTTAGAGTTAGTCGAGCTATGGAAAGCAGGGGAGGAAAGGAAGAAGCGGAAGGAGGAGGAGGAATTGAAACGGAACTTTGAAGAAAAGGAACGGATGATCGAGAAAATGATTCGGAAATTTGAGGAACAAGAGGCGGAAAAATGGCTAAAAGCTGAGGAAAAAGAAGAACAACAGAAGAAGGTCAGCAAACCAATAATAGCTTTTTGGACCAATTTGGGATTTTTAAGGCCATAATAGGATAATTGAAAAAGTCCACTTTCAAAAAGTTAAGTCTGATTTGCACTTTTTTGGACCCAATAAATTAAAAAAAATTCTAAGAGGAGAAACTCTTTTAGAGATTTACAAGGATTCGGGGTTTTAGATGATCCCGGCGTTGGATTTGTCAACTCACCAATAAAAATCTAAGAATTTGTAAAAAAAATCATGCTCTAATAATCTAAATGAGAGGCAGAATAGTTTAAAAAAAATCAGATCAACAATTTCATTTTTTGACATGAAATAGTCCCACATGAAACTCATTTAAATGAAGTATCAAGCCAAACTGCCATCAAATTCGGATCGTAAAATCGGAAACCTATGAGAATTTTCCTAATTTTCTATTAAAATGGATCTTAACTATTATGTAAATCTTCCCCTTAAAACACAAGGTTAAATGGGAAGAAAATTAAAAAGAATATCTAAGAACAAAATACGAAAATACGTATGCTAATAAAAAAAATTCCGCTTTCAGCCTGACGAAGAATATCAAGTCATCATAAATGTAGTAGACAAGGCCAATTGGACAAGTGAACTCTTTATGATCAAGGGACTGAAACGTTGGAATTTGGTGGCCGATCTGAAAGCAAAAATTGCTAGCCGGGTTGGCATTCCGTCGTGGCGACAGAAATT
>LDKF01002404.1:0-15397 GCA_001026735.1 Rotylenchulus reniformis | reverse complement strand
TAATTTCATCAATTTTATGCATCATATTTTTCACCACCGACAATTTCCATGAGCAATCTGTTGTTTTTAAACAGAAAAACCATAGAATTCTTTTTTTACAGGCCTTATTTTCTACCTTTTTTGCCAAAAATTATTTTACGGGGGGGGGCGGGGCGGCGGTCCCGATAGGGGCCGGCCGGAGAAAATTTTGAAATTTAGACCTTTTTTTCTTAAGAAAATTGGTCATTTTTTGAATAAATTTCTCAAAATCCCAAATATAAGGACAAAATAAGGACATAGGTCGAAAATAAGGACAAATCTTACAAATAAGGACATTTTAATTTTGTAAGATTAGGACCCCCAAAATAAGAACAAATCTTATAAATAAGGACAGATCGGAACCCTGAATTATACCTTAAAAATACCTTAAAATCGAGCACAATTTGCATATTTTTGCTTTACGAAATTATGAACCAGCTAGGTTTAAAAAATTTCGGTTTTTATCGAACAATTTAGCAATAATGAAATAGCCAGGATTTCGGGATGGAGGAGGACAAGGGCACAAATTTTTATAAAATTCAAATTTTAAAATACTCAATAAAACATGTATAGGAATTGGAACTTGTTGATGTGGAACGTGGTGCCTTTGAAGCATTGCTTGCTTTTCTTTACAAGGATGACATCCAAGCGATCAACGAGGATTCCGTGATGAGCATTTTGTATACAGGTTGAAATTAAAAACTATTAATAATATTTATTCCTCTCAAATTAGCGAAGAAATATGCTGTGCCAGCCCTAGAGGCCACTTGTGTCAGCTTCTTGGAAAATTCTGCAAATAGCGAAAATGCCTTTATGTTGTTGTCAAAGGCCCGCTTCTACGATGAAAAAGTGGGATTTATTTATATAATTCGTTTAAAAATTAAATTTTTCAAGCGTTTGGCTGACCGTTGTCTCGAAATAATTGATGTGAATGCTCAGCAAACATTGAAATCGGACGATTTTCTTGACATAGATCAAGAAACATTGTGTATGGTCCTGGCTAGAAACGCACTCCGCGCCAAAGAGTTGACACTTTTCAACGCGGTAAGCATATACAAATTGGAAATATAAATTCAGGACAAGAGGATAGCAAGGAAGACCGGGGTCCCCCTGTTTATTTCGTCCAATTTTTTCAAGAAAAAAAATCCGACAGAATATCCATTCTAGCTAAAAATCATCAATTTTAAAAAGAAGTCGGTCTAAAATTTTTTGGCTCATCGTTTATCCCTCCTTCTACCCTCCACATGGGTCCCCACTCCAGAAAATTCACTGGCGGCGCCCTTTGTTCAGGGAATTCGCTGGGCTCTGCATGCTTGCCGGGCCCAAAATTTGCCCCCAACTCCGGATAATCAGCGACTCGTGTTGGGCTCTGCCCTCTATCAAATTCGGTTCCCCTTGATGTGCCCAACTGACTTTGCCAGATATGTTGGTATGTTTCTGGTTAGCAATTTTTATACCAATTAAACTTTTTCTTTTCCAAGTCTCCTCTCAACTATTATTGAATTCTGAGATGCTCAGCGTATTGCTTTACCACCAAAATAGCCCAGAACACCCAATGCCTTTTTCGTCCCGCAATCGGGAACTTTATGCACCAAAAATGGTGCTCAAACGCTTTAAACGAGTTGAGTTTGGATACCGAGGCTGGAACTACCCAGGCCCTCCAGACCGCTTCAAGTATTCTTACTTTCACTGATCAATAATGAGGCAGTTATTTCAGGTTTAGAGTCGATACCCCCATTTTCATCCTTGGGTTTGGTCTCTATGGTTCTCATCGAGAATCCTGCCAGTATTCCGTGATCATTGAAGTGATCAATTCTTTTCGATTCTTTCATTGGATTTTTCAGATTACAATCCGTCCTTTCCCAATTTAGATATTGAACTCCAACTCCTATACTGGCGAACAGCTTGCATCCAACCAGTGTTCCTTCCGCTCTGATGGATCTTCGGCCACGTTCCGAGTGATGTTTGATAAGCCCGTTGAGATCTGTCCCAACAAAACTTACGTGGCATCGTGCAAGATCGAAGTAGGTGGAGCCGAGGAGTAGGGCGGTAATCGTTATACCCATAAGCTATTCAGGGAAAGAATTCATATTATGGGATGAATGGAATGAACATGATCAAATTGAGACGAAATGGGCGTGACATCAACTGGCACATCTTTTACGACGAGAGCACATCTTTTACTACGCGTACTAACAACGGCACATCGGTGGACAGGGGTCAAATTCCGGAGATCATTTTCTGCTCAAAACATAACCTTTGATTGACAAATTGTCGGTTTTGACAAAGCTTTGTTTTATTTTCAAACATCATTTTTGTTGACAACGCACAATTTTTTAAAGTTTTCAGGATAAAGAATACATGACCCGTGACATAAATATTAAAATTTTGGCTAATCAATAGCTTTACTCCTTATGGATAATAAAAATGGGAACTTTTGTTCTTGATATATAAAATTCAGCTTCGACTACTCCGCCTTTAGGCTAATACCAAAATTTTATATATGGAAAATTTTTACATACAATATTTGATTGTTTTTTCTTTTAAGAAAATCATTACCTCGAGACCGAGACTCTCAAGCATCTCTACCAAATTATAGTTCAAACAAGTAGTACCTTAGTACATACATGAACTTTATAAAATAAGTGATGCTTTCTGTACTTTCACGTGTTTTTAATACTAACTATACATTTACCCCCGACTGCTGGTACGTGACACAGATACGTGTTTTCTTAAATTTTGTCTGTTCAAAATACATAAAAACATGAGTATGCAGCAAATTATGATCCATTTTCTGGATCATGTCTTTATCGGAGATTACAACAAAGCAGATATTAACAATAATAATAATAACATTGTTCACCCGTTTAGGTCGAGGCAGATCATCCCCCGAGGCAGATCATCCCCCTGCCGCAGGGGGAACTATCTGGGGAAATGATGTGCACCCCATTTAGGGCTGACTACAGTATCAATAAAGTTCACAGGAATTTCGTTCCAGAAAAAAGAATCGGCGTTAAGGCTTCTTAAAAAAATTTACCAGGTGGTACAATTTTTTCCAAAATGATTAAAGAAATCTAAATTCTAACTGATTTGGACCTACTTTCAAAAATCTTTCGGCATTAATGCAAAAAATAAAATAAAAGAAATAAGAATAATTTTTGATTTTTTTAAAATTTGCCAAACTTAGTTAGGGTTTAGTGATTAGCATAGTCTGAGTCGGATGAAAAAATTTCACTTGTACAGTAAGAAGTCGAAGCATACAAAATTAGAATACGAAGAGCATTTTAGATCGAGAAAAAACTATTTATAGTTCATTTTCGCATTCGACCAATAAATTCTTTAAATCACTAATTTTAGTAAGTTCAAAAAACTACAAATTAAAAAGTTAAACTCAGGAATAAGCAAAATATTCGGCTAATACCTACTTTTTTCAATATTTCAGGGATCTTTCCAATGGATGGCTCCCATTCTTTGTGAATGGTAGACGAGTAAATATAAACAACAGCAACAATGGTCTTTTGAAGTATGATGACGGAGGTGCGGTATTGCCCTACAAATTGCAGAAAGCAAAGGCATCGGTGCCCTCCGGCGTCCAGACAAAGTCCATTCTCTGCGTCCCGCGTGCATCTCGTGCGATCCATTTCGGAAAGTGGATTTTATCATCGCTGGAGGCCGACACAATGCTGGTGACCAATCGAGTATTTCCGCTGAAGCTGACCATCAAGGAGGGTGTGGCCGGATTTGCATTCGAGCATAATGGACGTAAGCAACAATTCATTGCTGACTCATCTTCGGGAGTTCTAAACAGCTGATTTTCATTAAACATTTCTTGGTGACTCAGGATATATTTCTTTCTTTTCGTTGATATTATATTTAAATCTTTAAAATAAGTCCAAAATTGACATATTCTTTACAAATTTATTTTTTTACTCGGTGGAGAATATCCATTCGGCTGGCAAGAGTTTAAAAAAATTCCTTCAAAAGAATGTTTTTGATATTTATTCTGTTTCATTTATCAGATAAATTCGTTAGATATTTGTGTATAAATTAATTTTTTTTAATAATTAAAAATAAACATATTTTTTAATTAAAAAAATAATACTTTGCAGAGGCATAGGCATTTTTCTAGATAAAGATGCAATTTACAATTTGTCCTATAGTTTCTAAAAATAAAATTAATAAAAAAAAATTAATTTTTTAAATGACTTTGAATTATGTTTAGTGCTAGCTCTTTTTGGATGTGAAAAAAAATTCTGCAACTTTTTAAAAAACAAAATATTTGAGAAATATAATAAAACTTAATTTTTCCCAATCAAATATAATTTATAGGATGTAATCTAACAAATATCACAACAAATGGTAAAATAGGATCCATCAGCAGGAATATAGGAAAGTAAACGCACCTAGAAATTGCCCATATTGGTCACACATTTTCTCCTCTTCAGGGATATGGCCAATAAAGGATTTTTGATTTCCTGTTGTTCTCCACACTCGATTGTCTATTGACGGCATTGATTTTCTTTTTTATCTGCGAAAATTTAAACAAGGAATTTATTTAGACTTCATTGTTTAAAAATAAATAAGAAAATCCTTTGTCCGTAAGAATATCTACATATAATGTCCTCATAATTCAAATAATATGAGCATTTTTTCAACCTCAAGAATTTTTTATAAGCTTAATAATTACTGGTTTTGTCTGCTTCGAATTCCCGGTGGGTGCAGATACCGGCTTTATAGGGAGTTCAGTCATGGTACCACTCATTGGGCAAAGTGCTCTTGTCAGGACGCGTGCCATTTTACCGCCAAAGTGACTAAAGGTGCTACCTTCTGTCTTTTTTTGATCGGTGTTTTCTAAAAATTGCGGAAAATCTTAAATTAAAAAATCAACGAAAAAATATTAGGAGCAGGAATCTTCACTTTCAGCTTTACTGCCATCTTTATTTTTTGTCGGAGCACCGCTAATGGAAAAGACCAGAAAAGCAATAAATGCAAAAAACACAATAAACTTCATCGGAATCAATAATATCTGATAACAATATATCTGATAATTTAAATAATAAACATATATTGAAAATTAAATTGATCAAAAATATATTTTTAATAAAGAATTTGTTAAAACAAGTGAAGTTTGGTAATTACAATCGCTTATGTAGAGAGAGATTTGTCTATTAAATGATTAAATCTGATATGATTTGGTGAATTTATAAAAAAACATCCGTTTTTTGATCAATTTTCTTAAATACTTAAGTGAATATTTTAAAAAATAGATTACAGCTAGTAATGGAAAAAGTATGAAAAATTTTAAAAATAAATAAAAAATAATGTTCTAGCAAAGGGACGTTTTTTAATTTAAAACTCCAAATCATATGAGATTTCACATTCATTACACAAATCGTATATTTTTTTGAAGCAGGCTAGTTAACACATCAATAACATTATATAAAAAAACAAGGTTAAGAAGTTCCGAAGGCCTCTATAGGACCACCGGAGTATTTTTGTATTTTTTGTCTCTTTCCTTTAAAAAATGAAAATGGCCATTTTTTGCCTACAAGGAAGTGCCGCGAAAAAAAATGTTTTTTCTTAAAATTCCCCGCATTTGTGGAGAATTCTAA
Organism: Rotylenchulus reniformis; assembly: GCA_001026735.1. Classification (NCBI taxonomy): domain Eukaryota; kingdom Metazoa; phylum Nematoda; class Chromadorea; order Rhabditida; family Hoplolaimidae; genus Rotylenchulus; species Rotylenchulus reniformis. The sequence goes on along the minus strand of LDKF01002404.1, from coordinate 9,767 downwards.
CTTTTTTACAACACAATAAATAAATATTTGATTTGGGGGGGGGGGATATTACAACCTAGAAATCCGGATCTTGATAATCATCCATAAAATCAATGGTTTAAATTCCTGATTGGTCATCCAATTTAAATTTTGCATAGTAGAATGTTAGACTGTCAGGTATTACAATGTTGTAATGTTGTAGGGTGTTGTAATCTTCTAATAATTCACCATTGTGCATCTAAAATGAAAATTTACTGTTGAATTTCATTTAGGTAGAGAATTCAAAAATCTTACTAAAATGTATAGCATTTCTCTCAAAAATAATGATCAATTTTGGCCGATTTCCCCATTCTTAGGGGTACATTTTGGTGCATTTNTCATCAATGTTGGCGATAAGGTAGTGGGCTAGGTAATTGCTATAGGATGAGGATAGTTGCATATAATTAGTATTATTTAATTATTGTAAAAAACTACTGAAAATCTATTGTTTGATCCGACTAAATCGTTTTCTTTATGAAACCTCTAAACGGGGGCCAATCTGGCCGAAAACTTGAAAACTTTTTTCCTAAGCTTGTTAGGCCAAAATTATAAAAAGCAATGTGTACAGAATATTATGCTCTAAATTTTAATTTTACGAAATTCTTTCAAAGAGTTGGGAATTTTTTGAAATAATCGAAAAATGGGGTTTATCACGAAAATTTCGAACTTTTGGTCGAATTTCGAATTAAAAATTAGAGCATAAAATTCTGCACAAATTTGCTTTTTTATACTTTTGGCCTAGTAAATTTAGGAAGAAAATTTTCGGTCAGATTGGCACATGGCGCTTTTTCAACGCCGTAGCACCGTAACACATAACCAACCATCATTACCTCCCACTACGATTCCTCCATCGATTGCTCCACCGACAACCATGGCCATGCACACCGCAACGATGGCCACTACCGCGTTCCCGCGCACCAAACCCGCTCCATTACTCGCGTCATCGTCATCCGCCGATTGTGTCTGGGTCTCTTCACCGTTGTTCCTCTCACCACCATCCGATGTGGTTATTCTCTTTTTATAAACCCTACAAATACATAGAAACTTTGCCCTTTAATTAATTTATTTGTTTTGCTTTTTTAAATAAGTTCTTCGTGCGCAAATGTCCTTCCGCAAGTGTCCGAATGTCATTAAATCGATGCAATGTCAACTTATTGGAGTAAATAAAGTCAAGGTTTTGGCCATTTTGCTTTTAGGGTTTCATTAAAAATTTTGAAATCCAGAAATTCATAAATATTTTCAAACAATTTTATAAAATCGAAAATCCAAATAGATTCACATATATTGTTTTTTTTATTTTGATTTTTCCATTTAATTACACAATAAAGGAAAAACCCAAAAGATTTCACAAAAAATCAGTAAGTATGTTCCCCCAATAATCGTCTAATCCATGAAACCGGCCGCAGTAGAACCAACATATCATTTTATTATTTGATAAGCTCAAATGCTTGAGATTATTTGGACTTTTGCTTTTTAGTTACATGAAAATTTTGAAAATCATAAATTAATTATTTGATTATGTACCAGTTTGTTGTCACCATTGTGGACTGGAGATTTTTTTTTATGATTTAGATTTTTTAGCAAGTTTTATATCTTGTTAAATTGATTTTTTTGGAAAAATTTCTCCATATTGACGGGGATCGGGCCTCGATAGGGACCGCTTAAATTTTGCGATTTTAGGATTTAAAAAAATTGGTTAAAAAAATAATGACCGAGAGGTGAGAACATAGAAATATTGCATAGTCTATCCATTTACCAATTATAAGTATATAAGTATAAACACCATAAATGATTATGAAGAACCGAAAGTCCATATCATTTTATTATCTAGGAAGCTCAAGGAAACCTACGGAGCTGATGCCATGAAACCGGTCGAAGTTGGCTAAACAAGCACAATTTATTATTTAAAAAAAGAATTAATACGAACAATACCATCGGTGTCCCTGTTACCACTTGTCCATACTCACATTTTCCGTTTGCATCCGGATAAACGCATTTAACACAATGACTAAAATTATTTACAACATGTATTAAAAAGAGACAGAATAGATGTTTTCATAAATTTTGTAAAAATTGTAAATTATAGAAAAATAAGAGCTTTTTTAAGTTTACCAATTGTAACCAATATACGGTAACGATCCACAACCATTGATATGGCTCGCGCAACAACCCCATAATCCAAGCTTATACCACTTGCCACAAAATTCCTAAAATCTAAAATGTCATTTTTCTATAACGGAATAATACCCCCAAAACATCGCCGAAGTCGTATGAAAAAAGCAGGAAAAAATAAATAAAAACGATTAGTTTCATATGAAAATTTAAAATGCTAATTAAATCCAACAAACAATGGAGGTTCCCGAGGATCCCGATTTTTTCGGGACCCTTTCTAATATTTGGATCATCTCTGCAAACCATTGCTATATCATATTTATTTAGGCTATAAAGCATTACGAATTTTTATATTAATTTTTTATTTTTTCGAGTGCTTTAAGCATGACTCTATTCCTGNGGCCGTGGTTTGCGCGGGTGTTCTATTTTTCTAACGGTCCTGAAAGAATCGGGGTCATACACCTCGGGAACATCCCTTGTAAATAAAAAAATTATTCGATGAAATTATATTTTGAATAAATTCATTTAAATATTAAGAAGAATGACAAAGTTGAATTTGATATCAAACATTTTTAATATTTTAAAAGCGCGGAACAGAAAAGAATAGGTACAGATTAACAAGAACAATGAGGGGCCAATTTTAAAAATAAGTGAATTGAAAATGTTTTCATATTAAATTATAATTTTTTTTGAAATTTTAAAATATAAAATATCATTACCATTGATGTGAAGATGTATAAAAGATTACTAAAGGCGTAAAAAAAGTAAGGGATGGACAAAACATTAAATTGCTAAAGGTATCAAACCCACACCTTTCCATTTAGGGAGTACAGAGGAATTTTCCTTTTCTTCCTTCCTACATTTATAAAGTTTTGTTTTTGTTTTCAAATTTTTTTAATATTAAAGTCGAATGGTATAACACCCAAAACAATAAATTTAAAAGGTCAAAAAATAAACATCAGCGATCTTTATATCAAAATATCGGAAAAAGCATAAATATCGAAAATTATGATGAAAACAGCATATAAGGTGTGTTGCAAAATTATAAGACATCCAGCATTTTTTGTGGTTTGTTAATTTCGAAGCGGCAGATTGAGCTGAAATTTTGCATGCTAATGGCGAATAGAGAAATATTAATAATTGCGAAACAAAAATAGAAAAAATTAACAAATAAATTTTTTATTAATTTTTCATTGACCCTGTTGCAAAATTATAAGACAGTTTGAGAAATCCACTGAAAAAGTTATATTTTCTTTAGAATGCCACACGGTAATAAATTAATTGCGCAAGAGCAGGGACAAATACTTGCATTCCAACAGAAAGGACCTTCCCTTAGTGAAATTTCGCGAAGAATCGGTCGTTCCCAAGAATCGATCCGTCCCCTTAATAGTGTTCCTGAACTCAAACAAGCCATAAAAAGTGGCTTGGGATAGGGTACCTCTCGAGACCCTGATTAGACTTTCCGAAAGTATGCAAAAACGCATGCGAGAGGTACTCAAAAAACAAGGAAAGATCATAAAATGTTGAGTTGTTTCATTTTTTGTTGATTATGTTTTGTATAAATTACTTTTTCAGTGGATTTCTCAAACTGTCTTATAAATTATAAACTGTCTTAACTGTCTTATAATTATAAATTTCTCAAGGATTTTCACCATTCAAGCCAAGAATTTCCCCTAAAATTTTTTAATTTCGCTAATATTGTCAAGTCTCGGTTCTGAAAACCGGGACTCCCCGGTTTTAAAAACCGGTACTTTGGTCCTGGGTTGACCGGGACTCCACGATCGGTCCCGTGTCAAACTAATTATAATTTGCTCTAATCTATGGATTCTAGAAAAAATCTTATTTTGACAAAATTAGGGATGGAATGTATCGTCCCAGAGAAAATGATAGGTTGTTCTCAATGATCAACATCCCTGATCTGTCAAATAGGGATAAAAATGGAATCTGATGATTCACTGAAAAATGAAAATGTGTGAGGGGAAAGGACTGTATGTAGCTTTATAAGTGAAAAACGGAACAACTACATTAGATCGAAAGATAAAATGCCTAATGTATTAAATGCCTAATTATTTAAATGCCTAATACAAAATGACGGCAATCCTTAAAAATCTGGGACCCAAAAATTTTTTCCCTTAAAATCATCTAAAAATAAGTTCCAAAGGGTACCTTTTGACGCTGAATCTGACGTCCATTTTAACGTGATGCGTCATCTGACGTCACTCTTTGACGCTGACGTCAAGATTTTTGAAAAATTATTTTTCCTTAAAATCATCTAAAAAAGTATTTTACACAGCAAAGAATTTAAAAAAGGGTTCATTTTAAAAAGTAAAGATAAGCACAAAAAGAAATGATAAAAGCACGGGTAATGAGTAAAATTCAGATTGATCGGATAAAAGTTGAGTCTTTTTCCCATAGATTTGCCTCCATTAGAATCCTCGGCTGTGCCGCACATCTCCTTATTCTTCTACTTTGCATTCTTCCAGAAAAAAGTTGACGCATTTTCATTGCGTCAAAATGGACATCAGATTCGGATGTAGCTTAAAAATACCCTTGGGCTTGGAACGTTTTTAGATGATTTTAAGGAAAAATAATTTTTCAAAAATTTTGACGTCAGCGTCAAAGAGTGACGTCAGATGACGCATCACGTTAAAATGGACGTCAGATTAAGATTCAGGGTCAAAAGTTACCCATTGGAACTTGTTTTTAGATGATTTTAAGGGAAAAAATTTTTGNGTCTGCAGTAAGCCACAAGAACATGTATACTCGATCAACACCGAAAAAGGATGAAAATTTTGCCCTGCTGAAGGCCAAGCAATAAAAATTTAATTTTTAAAACAAATTTAAATAATTATGATGGCAAATATAATCGTTTCGCGATTTCTACTGTCTACTTTATGCAGTGTTTTGTGAAAAATGTAGTATGTACTTATGTATAAATATCATCTTATTTTCTCCTTGCCTGGAGATTGCTGATTCATCCATACCTTTACGTGCATTTCACATTCACAAGGACATAGGATGCCCAAGTTCCTTTATTGATCCATTTTCCTTCATATGTAGCATGTAACAATATGAAATTAATGTTTTTTTTACAAATTTTTAGTAATTTTACAGTACCATTAGATTAGACCAATGATATCAATAATTTAAGATGCAATAGAATACAACTGTTTTTTATTTTAAAAAATTTGCTGTAAATGACTAGCAAATGTTGCGAAGAGTTTGTAAAATTTTGCTACATACTATAAAAAGTATATATTCCTTAGGATTATTAGCAAAATTTTATAAAGTTCTGGCAATACTTTTTGAAAAAGCTAGCATTGTATTACAATCGTCCTAGCCTAATTTTTCGCAATTTGATAGCAAACTTTCACTAACCTCTAGCAATACTACAACAAAGCAGTAGAAGTTGCCGGCGTTCCCGAAGGGTCCGGCGGAGAAAATTTACGGATAATACTGCAGTTTGTAGCCCCCTTTTTAGAAAAAATTCGATGACCCAAAATGGCCCAAAATCACATCCTGGGTTCAGTTTTTGAGGCTGAATCCGATTCTGGCGTCCATTTTGACGTAAGGCATCAACTGATGCTGACGTCAAAAATTTATTTTTTCATTTTTTTTTTTAAAAAGACTCTTGCTGGAGTAATTTTTGACGCCAAATTCGATTTTGATGTCCATTTTGAATTTTTTGCTTCGCGACCATTCAGTAGAAGTGTCCCCTGGGACATTTCGCGAACGCCATCGCGAAATGGGTTTCATGATCTTTTATGTTTCATGATGATATGGGTTTTCATGATGAGCCCAACATTAAAAAAATTTTGTATTAAAAATCTAGAAATCATCCAGCCCGCACCTATTGAACATGGCTTTTGGCCTAAGCCCCCCACGGGAGCCATACATAGCCGGGTATCGATAGAAAATAAGTTGGGGGAACTTCGCGACTATAAATCAGAAAAAATATAATAAACGAAAGAACACTTCGCGACCACCCAAAAATGGTCGCGAAGTGGGACTGGCATTTCGCGACCGGGGGTCGCGAAGTGTCCCTTTACCATTGTTTGCGGGTTCTACATGCGGCAAGTAGGCTATGCATATTTTATGGTGGCACACATACCACATTATAATATGTGTATAGCCGAGATGCCCATGTAGAACCCGCAAAAAAATTAGGTGCAGAGTTGATTAACAATAAAAAATACGCATTACGTAAAAATGAACATTAAAATCTGATTCAGCGTCAAAAGTTACCCCAGGAAGTCATTCTTAGATGATTTTACGGGAAAAATTTTTTGACGTCAGTATCAAAAAGATGCGTCAGGTGACTCATTACATCAAAATGGACGTCGGCATCGGATTCTGCGTCAAAAACTGACCCTAGGATGTGATTTTGGGCCATTTTTGGGTCATCAATTTTTTTCAAAAAGGGGGGTTACAAACTGCAGTATTACAAATTTACGAATTTTGGACCATCTTCTTAAGAAAAAGTTTTGCGCGATGCTGGCGGTCCCGACAGGAGCCATCGGAGAAATTTTTGAACATTTAGATCATTTATTTAAGAAAATCAAGACAAAATAAGGACAGAGGTCGAACAGTACAAATCTGACAAATCAGGACATTTTTATTTTGTCAGATTTGGACCCTCCAGATCAGGACAAATGGCATCCCTGGTAATATGTAATTATAAAAGAGGTTTTATGTAAGTCGATTGATGATGTGATGTGCTTAAAAAATCCCACAAGGTAAATTGAATAATGATTTAATGTAATACAATTTAGCCTAGAGCAAAAATTCAAATATGGGATTGATGCCATTCTCGATTTCGCCTTCCCAACGAATTGCAGTACGAGTTGGTTCAATGGCTGCCCATGAACATTACAGCCCCAAAGCGAAGTGTACGACTCAGGAATGCTTTCCGGAACATGCCATTGGGAGTGTACATTGGGAATTTGATCAATAAATTCAAGAATGAAGTAAGTTTTTTACTCACAAATGAAACAAGTGTAAAGGATCCAGAATCAGAACTAATCAAAAACTAATGAGCATAAAAATTGTTAGGTATAAAAATTTTCTTTAGCATTTAGCAAAAAGTGTTTTCAAATGCATAATCTTTTTAAAACATAATTTATTCTTAAATGCAAAATACTCTGTCTTTTTTGATCTCATATGGCATAAGTAGTAATAATGGTGCTATGTCGTTTTAAAAAATATCATAATGGGCGTTTAAAAAAAAGGATCAAAACTCAATATGTCCTCTAAATTTTTTACTTTTTTGTTATATTTGTTAGACCAAATGTATAAAAGGCAAAGTTGTGCAGAATTTTATGTTCTATCTGCTGGTATAATTTTTTTTCGAATTTCGTCGAAAAAACAAAAAAGTCGAAAAAAGTCGAAAAACCCGTATTTTTCGATATTTTTGACTTTTTTGACATTTTTCTTCGAAATTCGAAAAAAAAATTTATATCGCAGATAGAGCATAAAATTCTGCACAACTTTGCCTTTTATACATTTGGTCTACCAGGTCTAACAAAAAAGTTTTTAGAGGACATATTGAGTTTTGATCCTTTTTTAAAAACGCCCATTATGATATTTTTTTTAAATGACTGTCATAATCGAAGGATTAAAAAAGTGATACTGTATTTATCAAAAAAAAAACTTTTACAAATTTCGATTTTATTCGTTTTATTTTCTGTTTACATTATTTATATTGGTTTTTATTTAGTGTTTTGAGCAAATTTTTTATTATGATATTTTTAGAAAATATATCATTAATATTTATTACTCAACAAAATTGATCATTAAAATGATATTTATACATAACAAGAAAAGGAAAATTCCTTCATCAAGAAAATTACTTTTTAGAGGATTTTTTTAGATGTAGATCCTCCTTTTATACGAGGATATTTTTGAGAATAATTTACGTTAGTTTATTTGAGAAAATACTAAAAAACAGTTTTTTCCAAGGACCAACATTGGCGCATCAACTTTGGTTTGGTCTTCCGCGACATTGGTTTTGTCTCCAGTCTAATGGGAATTGCCTGGCTTCTATTTTTCTTCTTCACCCTTGGGGCTGCCATGCTTTTGTTTTTGTTCGAATTTCTTTTCCTTTGCGCATTCATTAGCTTCTCCCTGATACCAATCTTGGTTATTTATTGCTTCTTTCTGATACCATTCATTTTGATATTTTTGCCGCAATTTCTTGTCGTCGGACTCATCTGCACTCTGGCAGATCGCATGCTGATGATTTTGATGCAATTCACTAGCCGAACTTTCTGTTTTGTGCTTCTTAAAATTTTGAATCGCATTTCTACGCTTTTCTTACATTTTCTATAAAATTATTTCTTATAAAAATTTCTCCTACAAAACAAATAGCATCTTAAACCTACCCTGAACGTGGTGTTATCTCATTAACTTTATTTCATTTTGAACCTAAATTGAGTTGATAGCATATGCACTTTATAGGGTAAGAGCCAATCTTTGGTATATAAAGCTTATTCTATTATTGGGATATTATTAATTGAACTTGCCATTTATACATTAAAAAGAAATTTAGATGAAATTCAAGTTTTTAATCTTCAATTTCTAAACTAATATTGGTTCTAAAAATTCATATCAATTTAATGTCTACCGTGTACTGTTATCTTGCCTTCCCCACTACCCCTACCCAAATCTACCCCAACATCTCTGCCTTGAAGGATGTTCATACATACCTATTATATTTTTTCCTATCTTGGTAATTATGTATCGTTGAAATCATTCGAATCATTTTTATAATTATAATACCGTATTCATTCTAAATTAAAGCTACGCTCTAAATTAACGGTCTCTAATTACGGTACACCTCTAAAAAACAGACATTTTTCTTTTTAGTTATTTAACATACTTGTATTCAAATAAAATTTAGCTGGGTGGACCTAAAATGCTCAAAATGGACAAATTCTGAGGAAATTAACAAATATTTAACGAAATTGATCTGTTACAAGATGAAGAAAATGACGAATTAAGTCTTGAATCGCTGGAATTTTGAAAAAAAAGTATGATTTGAATTTGAGATCACAATTATTAGCATTGTTTGAAAATTTTAGAAGTTGAAAAAATTAGTAGTACTCTCTAAATGAACAATACACCTAGGCATAGGTTGAAAAAAATTAACGGTATACCGATAATTTAGAGAGAATACGGTATGCCAATAGATTGATTTTTGGGTTTTGATTTTTGGATACTCCTCTATTTCCGGAAGGAAGCAAAATTTTATCGGCTGGGAAGCATTGTATTGGAATTATCAAACTTTTTCGCCGATTTTGGCAATTGAAAACATTTTTCAAAATCCTAGAAATAAGGACAAAATAAAAGACACCGGCTCAAAATAAGGAAAAATCTTATATAAAAATAATGACATTACAATTTTCTAAGATTGATTGTTACCCCCAAAATAAGAACAAATCTAAGTAATAAAGACAAATATCATCTCTTCCTAAAACGCGTTTTTATGCATTTTTCAATCTTTTAAATTTTCTAGAGTAGTACCGATTTTTGATCATGCTAGATAGTTTTGGCCTATTTTTTAACATCATTAATTTACAATTATTTATTAAACTGATTTCATACACTGGCATGCGCCATTTGAGATGGTAGAAGTGTGT
>LDKF01002402.1:13834-24236 GCA_001026735.1 Rotylenchulus reniformis | reverse complement strand
GTAAATTGATATCGAACGATTAATATAAGCCATTTTTAAGTCTATCCGGCTTTGGTCGCGGAGGCGTCCGTCCCGTTGTGCCACCATCAACATTCCGTCATCAACCTTATCCCAATCCCAACAACTTCGGCCTTTCTTCTTCTGGACGTGTATTCGGTCTCTCATCTTCTGGCCATCGAGGCGCACTTGGACGCAGTGGTGCTGGAGTCGCTGGAGATCTGACAACGACGGGTACTTTTTAGACCGACATTTGCAGACCCAATATTTGCTGATGAAAATGAAACCAATTTTATTAGTTGAATTCAAGCTAAGCTAGAGAATTATTTTAGTTTTAATCTACTCAATAAATTCGGATGAACATGATTTTATAGTCTAAAATCTAAATATCTTTGAAGGTGTCGGGACAACTGGTCTACGCACTTATTTTAATTTTTTACTATACCAGGTCGTATCATAATCGGTTTTGGTATTCATGTGAACATAACTCTGTAAAGGATGGTCCAAAAAATCTGAAAACTTGTGAAAAGATACTCCTATATCTCCTCTACATTTTTGTTTTTTAATCCTTTAACATTGCTGTTAAAATTCTCGAGAAAAAAATTCCCGAAGTGGTCCAGGTCAAAAATGGCCAAACCGGTTTTTCGGGTTTATAGACCCAAAATGTAGCCTTATGGATGCTGCATCACATGCAAAATACCGCATATCGATTGGTCCACTCTTTGATTTTTTATGAATTTTGCAATTTTGGCTTGAAATCGGCTTATTTCGGTTTGTCTTTTTTCCGGTGAAAATTCACTAAAATCTCTTAAGAAAAATGGCCATTTTTTGGTCGATTTTAGAGTTTGCAAAATTCATCAAAAATCAAAAAGTGGACCAATCGATATGCGGTTTTTTGCATATGATGCAGCATCCATAGGGCTACATTTTGGGTCTATAAACAGCCCGATTTCCTGTCTAAAACCTGGTTTTAAACCCGAAAAACCGGTTTGGCCATTTTTGACCTGGACCACTTCGGGAATTTTTTTCTCGAGAATTTTAACAGCAATGTTAAAGGGTTAAAAAACAAAAATGTAGAGGAGATATAGGAGTATCTTTTCACAAGTTTTCAGATTTTTTGGACCATCTTTTACAGAGTTATGTTCACATGAATACCAAAACCGAACTTAATTATGATACGACCTGGTATATCTATATCGCCCCTGAAGAGGCCAAAAATGAATTTAAATAAATAAAATAAAATAAAATAGGGATAGGATGGTTATGCATTATAAATTGGCAAAATATGCGTAAAAATATGCTAATAAGCCAGAATACGCATTAAAATTGACCAAAAAATTTATTTAAGAAATATTTTTTAGTATTTTTATTTTTAGTGTGCCTATTAACAAAATATTCAGCTTTTCACTTATTATAAAGTTCATTTTGGCCTCTTCAGGGGCGATAGATATACAAAAAATTAAAATAAGTGCGTAGACCAGTTGTCCATAGTCCAACTGTCCTTGTAGTCCAGTTGTCCGTAGACCAGCTGTCCGTAGTCCAATTGTCACTAATAAGCCATCTTTGAATGGTTTATTGCAGATATTTTACTCCATCTTTTTTATATTTTGTTAAGTTCCTCAAAACACGCCGATGAAAGGGATAATGCCCAGAGTCAGCTTGGGACTGAGTGCCAGAGGAGGGCGAGGCGGATTTGGACTCAGTGGGCCCGCTATCACCAGGGCGCCGGAGCCATGTTCCGGGCCCGGAATCGGTCAAGTTGTGGAATCGAACGGAAATTACGGGAAGCCGAAGTTGGAGGTACCAATTGACTATAGGAAAATGAACCAAGACATAACCGGGGAGCTGCACCCCTTGAAATCGAATAATTATTTCGGAGCTTGGGGGAAGGGAGGATGAAAAAAACTCAAGAAAAGGGTAAAATTTCTATTTTTCTGCACTTCACAGGTAGGTAGATTCTTCGTACTATTTATGCCCATATGCCACTTCTCCATTGGCTCCCGGTTCAGCCACTCCCGAATCTTTCCCTGACAATTCTCTTGATATTTGTTAGAATAACGGTGCATTGCGGAGCGGCGCTAACGGTCAAGCTCATCGTCAACAGAATGGTGGACATGCAGAGCCGAGCAACGAGAAACAACTTGGTTGGTACCCAATGGATCGTTATTGTTGACACTCGACAGTCGAACTTTTTCAGGATTTTAGACCCAGTTCTGAATTAATTTCTGTTTTTTGCCCCTCAGATTCCTCTGCCAGCTGTCCCAATTGCATTCGTCATGCCAAGATCACTCAACTGATCACGGATGTCAGCCGAGGCCTGCAGGATCTTTCCAAAGCGTTCCAGGAGATGCAAGAACACAACCACCAGTAGAAATGGAATATGGTCATTGCCACGGATCCACTATCAAGCATCTAACTTATTTTATCATATTAGGATTTTCAACTTAGACCATTTTTCGGACTCTAAAAATCACTTAAATGACTTTTTTTTCTTCCAAATTCTTTTTTGTTCTATAAAAAGACCTAGACTCTATTTCCTCTTCACTGATTTATTCTATTACTTAAGGATTGTAATTTTTAAAAATCCCTTCTCATTTTTTTCATATTCATTCTCATTTCGTACTTTGTAATCTAACTACCTAATGACACCTGCTTAAATAAATGGAATATTTTTCTAAAAGTATTTTTAATTTTCACACGGAATATTCCTTTATCGACTCATTCCAATTCAAAAGACATCCTTTTGAAATAAGGAATGAGTGGAAATGGTGCACTCTTCTGTCTTGCACGGGTTCCGCGATAAGATAAAATCCCTTTTTCCATCACATCACTTTCCCCAAAAAGCCCATTTTTGCTTGCCAAAAATATATTCCGCAAATGCTTTTTTATCGCTTGGAGAATCCTTTATTACTTCCTTTGGCCCGAAATAGTCATTGTTTCATGATTCTTGGAGTCCTTTTCGGATAATATTCCATCCCCATCAGGGTGCACAACTCACTTCTCGAAAAACATGGCAAACTGCCTGAAAAACATGGCATTTACATGGCAAAATTTTCCAAAAAACATGGCATTTTTTATATGGCAACTTTATCAGACTACAAAAATTTCTAAAATAATGCTTATTATTGTCGTCCATATTTTCCTACACTTTTTCTATTATCCAAAAAATGCGGTTTTTAAAAAGGAATTCATTTTCTAAAGGGGAGGCGCCGGCCCCGATAGGGGCCGGCGGAGAAATTTTGGAAAATTTAGGCTCTCCCTTTAAGAAAATTGATCATTTGGTTTGTACTTTCGAAATTAATTTATTTCTTTGAGGGGTGGTGGCGCCGGCCCTGATAGGGGCCGGCGGAGAAAATTTTGAGAATTTCAGCTTTTTCCCTTAGGAAATTTGATTACTTTTTTGTCCATTCATTTTAAGGATCCACCATTATAGAAGGCGCCGGCGGTCCTGATAAGGGCCGCCGGAGAAATTTTTAGAAATTTAAGCCTTTTTCATAAGAGAATTGGTTAGTTTTTTTGAAGAAATTATGCAACATTTTGTATTCTCTAAAACATATTTTATTTTGTTTCAATTTTTGAATGAAGAAAATACGCGTTTTTGAAGAATTTCGTTGGGGAAAGAGCGATGGAATAAACAAAGTGAGAGTTGTCGGCGGCCCCGGTAGGGGCCGCCGTAGAAAATTTTGAATTTTGGCACGATTTTTGTAAGAAATTTGGTCATTTTTTCAGCTTTTACTCTCAAATCAGCAAAAATCAAAAAACATGGCAAATTTTCAAAAACATGGCATTTGCCATGTTTCTAGGGTAAATTGTGCACCCTGATCCCCATTAGTAAGTACTTTACTTGGTATTGTAATTGTGTCCCAAGAAATTTTCTCATTAGGACTAGTATTTGTTGTGAACTTCTCTTCGTTTTTAGCTTTTTCCAGGACATTAAAGATTTTTGGATTTATCAATGATTTTTTCAATTAACTGCATTTTTCTGCACATCTAAAGGCTCCAAACACTCCCCTCCCCCCATTCCATGCCATGGGTCAAATCCCCGGGGACCAAAAGGGATGCGCGGGGAAAAGCGCCAACTAATTGGTTGAAAATACGAGGACGACGAAGGAGAAAATGGGTGGGCGGAGGAATTGGCATAATATTCGCCGAATTCGGAGGAGAAATGACGAAGGACGGGGGGGGGGACAAAAGTCAGGAGGAGGAGGACAGCGGAAACGGAAGGCATAAAAGGACAAATCTGTCGGAGGGGGAAGGTCCAATTAGGGGGAAAGCGAAGGGATTGCGCAAAAACGCCGAATTTTGCGATTTTTCAACTTTTGAAAGTCTGGACATTGTGTAAGCTATTTGTGTTCACTACCATTTCATTTTTGCCCACCCCCTACAAAAAACTGGGATATTCCCCAATTAAAAAGGTCTTTTTCCTGAAAATTTTGATTCGAATAATTTGATTGGGGGAATTCCATACACAGAGGTCTGTGAACGAGGGATCGCGGTGGAGGATCAAGGCCCCTCCATTTTCCTTGCGAAAGGCCAAAAAATTTGTTAAAATTTCTCAGGACGACGTTCAGTCCATTGGCTTAAATGCTTAAAGCCCGAAAATTTTTTTCGATGGAAATCAATTTTTCACTTTATTTTATGATGGTGTCCCGAATCCCGACAGGGGCCACCTTAGAAAATTTCCGAAAAATTGAAAAATTGGACCACTTCTTAAAATTTTCGGTTAATAATTATCGTTTTCCCTCCATTTTTTCCCAACACCCATTCCCCTGTGCGAACGGCGAATGGAAGGCCCCCCCCCCTTGTATGGAAGGCACTTGTTAATTATCACTCTTTTAAGCACTTAATTAGCATAAACTAATTAATGCAATTTGGCAACTTTGGCCCCGCACTTTTTGCTCTATGAGATCATTTAAAAATTTCAGCCCCAAAATTGTTTTTTAATTTGGCCATAAATAGCCATGCGCACATGGGAGGAGGAGCCCAAAAATGGGAACGGACCATTTGGTGAATTAATAATTACAAAAAAATAATAATGGCCCATTCCCCGTAAAGAGCAAAAGAACCCATTTCTGGCCAATTTGCTACCAATGTCATTCCAAGGGCCGAAAATTTTTTCTGAAAATTTTCAGCTCGGATTTCTCACCTGTGCCCTCCGAAACTAATACCCTCCGAAATGCTAAAAAGGGCGTCCGATCTGGCAAGTTACGCCACTCTGGTTCGGATCTGATGAGGAATGCAGCATTTTTTTTCTCGATTTTTTGGGCAAAACAAATAATCAGGTGAACCGACGGCCCTTTTGGGCGTGGGAAAACCTCAAAATTGGCGCCAGAAAATTGTTCCAAATAACCCAAATAAATTGAAAACCCAACAAATTTGGCGCCCTTTGACAATTTCAAAAGTTTCGAAGCGAATTCGCAGTTTCATTTTTGTAAATGGCCAAAGTGCATTCCTCCGACATTCCCCAAATGGTCCAGCTGATAATGATCCCCTTCCCCCTCCTCCCGCCCCCAATTTTCTCAATAATTTCCTTCCATTTTCTTCCATTCAGCACATTTGTCTTTCATAAAAGGCTGCAAAAGGGGCCAAGCCATAAAAAAATTTTGGAGCCAAAATTTCAAGGATTGTGCCCCTTTGGCCATGAAATTGTTCGAATGTTCGATCCCGAACCTTGAAAATAGTTGTAATTTTGAAATTTTTGCCTGCTGTTCTTTTTAACCCAAATTTTCTATTTGGACTTTTAGCAAAAACCGGCCTTCGAATCGGTTTTAGACCTTTCGGTTCCCGAGACCTCCAAAAATTCTGAAAAACCCGAAAATCTGATGGGCCTATCCCTATGCTCCGATTGTTATGGGACCCTTTTGCCTTCCGTGTCATCATTTCCTTTTTCGTGGTGCGTGACGGAGGACAATTCATTGAGGAGAGGAAAAACCGAAAAAACCCAAAAAAATGTAGGGAAAAGACATTAAGAAGATTGAGAATGCGAGATGGTAAAACAGCATGGCATTGTTGGGATTTTTGGTGTTTGGAAAAAGGACGGAGTCCAACGGATTCCAGGGATTCCAAACTGGGACCAAAAGGCCGTTGGAGGACCCGAAACCGGGACCAATTTCTCCGTGGCCATTAATCCCTGGGGACCAAATTCCCGGGAATTCGGTGACCAAAGGATTTCTTTTTGGGACCAACGAAATTCCTGTATCGGAATCATGACCATAAGCCAAAAACCCTAAAGAATCTAATTCATTGGGTCCAAATACCCTTTGGGACAAAAGTTACGGGGCCAAATCACAATTAGTCCAGGGCATCAGAGTTTCCTGGACCCGGAACCAATTCCCTTGGGACCAAAGATTCCTTTCTCTTTACCGAAATGGTTTCTTTCATTTGGCCCTTTGCTAATTGCCTTTTCTGTGCAATTTTCCCATTTTTCGGTGTATTTTTGCACATTTTTTGCGTTTGCCCAAAAATACCCTCCGCTGACCCCCTCAACGGAACCCCAAACAGCCAAATTGGGGGACCAAACACAACAAAAAGGGACTAATTCCATGTCCCCCCTCCCAAGTCCCGAGTCATCCATTTCATGGGCCAAGAAATCGGGACAAAATTGATGATGGGACGGGAATTACGCTTTGCCAGGCACAAAGGGCACCAAATTTGGAGAAAATTGCCAAAAAATGCATAGACACAACAAACACCCGGGGGAACCCGTGACAAATCTCAGACATCCATCACCAGGATCGGCCATATCATGGCCATTCCGGATTGGATTCGTGATCCAACCTGCAAAATCCATCCATATTCCCTTGAATTAGACATGTTTTCCATTTTTTGTCCAAATTTATCAAATTTGTCCTTTTATGCACATTTTTTCGTGATTCTAAACTCATGTATAATTCTTTTTAAAATTTCGGAATAAATTTCGTTTTGAAGAGCAAAATTGATCTTTGCGTCAAAATGAAACTTGGAACACCGTGAGCACAAAAATACACAAAAAACAACTCCAAAAGGGTGGGAAAATGAGAATGGCAAACATTTTTTGGGCTTTGGAGAGCCAAAAATGAGCAAAATTTGCCATTTTTGGAACTTGAAGGGCCAAAAATACACAAATTTGTCCATTTTTGTCCCAATTAATCCCTTGGCCATAAGTATTATTCGATGTTTTCGTGCCAATGCCATTTGGCCCTTCAGGGGGGATACGTTGTTTGTTTGTCCACTCCTCCTCCATTTCCGTGTTCATTTTCCCCCTTTAAAAATGGTAAAACATCGCAAATTTGGCCAATAAATACAGTAAAAGGACGGGGGAAAGGGGAGGTGGACCACCAGAGTGAGTACCCGGGTCCCAGTTCTGGTCCCAGGGATTCCCGGGGGGGGGGGGGGGGGGGNGGGGGGTGCACATCATTTCCCCGCCGCAATAATTTTTTATGATATAAGCTAGAGAAGCGAGTTTGGTATTAAAAGATAGCCCTAAATGTCTGCTATAAAATTTCAAGAACAACTATCCGGCCAAGTGTGAAAAAAGTTATGGCCAGATCTTTGGTCAAAACCATGATTTTATAGTTCATCTTGGCCATAACTTGGCCAAACCGGATGATTCTTTCTGCGAACTTATAGCTCACATTTAGATCTACATTTTGACACCAAATTCGTTTCGCTAGATTATACGTGAAAAAGTTAAAACCATTTTTCACCAGCGGCGGGGAAACGACCGGCGGGGAAATGATCTGTCTCGTTCCCGGGGTCCCAGTACCAGGTCCCCATCTTTTCCCACCTCCTCCATTGTTCATAGATGGCGGATTCGGATCGGGACTTTTGCTGGGCACCAAATTCCGGGTCTTGTCCGGCCAATCCGAAAAAAGTCCGGGTCCGGATTTCCAACAATTCCCCTCTTCCATTCCCAACCTCCAAATTTGAATTCCATGATACTTCGCAGTTCCAGCTACGGTATCGCAAGTGCCATTCCCGAGCTTAGGATACCAAAATGTTGTCTTTTTCCCGTTCTTTACACTTTTCTCCTCGTCTGTAAATCTTCCCAGCCACTTTTTCCGTGTCCATCGAACCATTTTCTCCGCATTTTCCCAATTTTCAAATTTATTTTTTCTTCCCTTCCCCCTTCCTTCCCTTTTTCAGCTTTTCCTCCTCCAAATGTCCTCCTCCTCCCCCTCTTTTGCCCCTCCAAAATGTCTTCCCCAGCTGTTCCTGGCACTGCTCGCCACCGCCGTCCTCGTGCTCGCCATCGATGATCAGGATCAGCAACAGCAGCAGAACAAGGGCCCGCGGGGATTTTATGCGACGAAAGTAATCGGAGAAGGGGAAAGAGGGACAGAAGAGCAGCAAGAGCCAGCAGAAGATGAAGGAGGAGAAGGGGAAGGGGGAGACACGGTTGGTTAAGTGGAATTTTGCACGAGTGAAGGGGGTGGGCAGTTCAAGCCCAACTCGACTAATGTTTTTTGCCGTTGCCAGACCCCATAGGCCGATTTAAAAAAAAATATGCGAATTTGTGAATTTTTACCGGCTGAGGGGGAGGAAGAGGAGGGGGATGCGGCATGCGGGTTCAATTCCTGCTCGATTTTTACTTTTTAAATTTTATGATGCATTTTGATTGGTTTTCCGAAGGGTCCCTCACGGTTAAAGTCCCCCCCCCTATTTTTGGATTCAACAAGTTAAATTTGCTATTAAATTCTTTCATCCATCCATTATTTTTTTTTCCTTCCCAAACCCAAATGCTCCTTTAAACTTTGCATTGAATTTTTACAATGGACAAAAATGTGTCCTATTGGACTTTTCATAGACATTGAGTGCACGTGCATTGGTGGTCCAGTGGGTTAACACGTGAATACCCGGCCACTCTTCTCTGGTTCAATCCCTCTCCCCTTATTATATTTTATTTGTGCGCTATGATGAGAAGGAAGATGAAACGTACGCAGTTTCCACTCGAATCTCTGTGTGGGTCAGGTGTAATCTGAGCGCAATTTTTTCATTTATTCTTCAAAAAAAAAAAATCTTCAAAAAATTTTTTTCACCCTTATTTTCCCCTTTTATTTTTTCTGATTTTGTTTTCAGCCTCCCCTCGTTCCCCTTCCCCTGCTCGTCCACCTCCTCCACAGCCCCTCTTCCTCCCCTCCCTCCCCCCGCCAATTGCTCGCTCATCGGTTGGCAAATGCCGAGCGTCGATTTTTGCAGAGAATGGTGGACAAAGCGCTGGAGGAGGAAGCGGCCGTGGTAAAAATCCGACAATTTCACATTTTTCTAAAAAAATTTCATTTCCACTTTTTAGAGCTTTGAATTTTCATCATTTTGTAAATTCCGACCTAAATGGCGGATTTCCTTTAAATATTCCGTAAATTGGTGAAATAAAAAATTTTAAAAATCCGAATTTTATATTTGCCAAAAAACCCGAACTCTTGGTCTATCCAACAAAAATTTTCGGGTTTTCAAAGAATATTTTACAATTTTTACATTTTCCTCCCCCCCTCAAGCTTGCGCCCATTCCGCGTCCCCAGCGTCGCTGGCTGATGCGCGCTCAGGAGCTGAAGGGCAGCGGAGAAGACAGCGGCGACTACGGCGGGGGCGAGCAGTACGCGGCGGTGAAAAGGGTGGGCGTGGTCAGCGAGAGCGAGCTGAACCGGCTGCTGAAGAACGCGTGGTTGGGCAAGAAGTGATGGCGGCCAGCGAGCGAGCGAGAGCAGCGACTGAAGGAGTGTGAGCGACTGAAAGGACCCCTTTGATCTCATTCGCCGGACCCAAAAATTGCCATGAAATCTCCATTTCCCCTAAAATATTCTGAATAATAATTACCAAAAAAAACACAACAAAAAATACAATAAAATATGGGCAGGAAGAAACTCAAATTCTCAAAATAAAAACTAAAAGTTAGTTGTTTTCAGAGTTTTTCCTAAGGAAATTTACATTTTTCCTGATTTTCTGGGGGATTTGAGTGACTAATCCGGTGTTTTTGTCATCGCTGCAAGACGGGCGATGTGGTGGCCACCGCAAAATCGTAGTTTGGCGGGGGTTCCGTGGGTGGCGGTGGCGGCGGAAGGGAGCTGACTGCGAACTCGGTTTCCGCCAGAGGGGCCAAATGCACTGAAAGTCAAATTTCTTTTGTGTCGGTCCTAAATTTGTATTCAATGGAATGCTTTAGATTTGGATTTACCAGAAATAACAAAAAATCTATGAATTTTGAGATTTTTAAGCTTAAATTTTGGGGGTTTCGGGACCTGAAAATTAACAAAATTCAGATTTTGCAAATGTTCGGACCCTCAAAAATTTATTTTCTGGCGTAAAAATTTTTTTCAACAATCCAAGTTCAACTTAAATTCCAGACCTAATAAGTTGGGGGGGGGGGGATTAGTTCAGAGTTGTTGGAATTTCAGGTTTTCATTTTTGGACCTAAATCTCGCTCCCCCTC
>LDKF01002401.1:3242-27396 GCA_001026735.1 Rotylenchulus reniformis | reverse complement strand
CGCTAAATTCCCGGATACGATCCCATGGTATAGTAACACTGCTGGGCCCTTGCCAAGAGATCGTTAGCTTTGCTCTCGAGAGACACCTTTTTCCCGAGGAAAAAGACAAGAGGCGGCCGGGGGACGATCTAAGCGTCTTCCGATTAGATCTCAGCTGCTCTACCAACTGAGCTATCCCGCCTCTAGAGAGCTCGGCTAATAGATCTCTTTTTGCTTCATCCATTAAGGGGCATGCTCCTCCCTTACGGTATACATACTTATTAGATTTGTGCATTATTTTATAAAATAGAATTGGATACAGTATATGCATTAGCATTAATTTTTTGGTTAACCAATTATTTTCTGATCTGAAATTTCATTACTTACTTGTTAGCATATCCATAGGTATTCTATGCATATTTATAGGGGAATTTGACTTATATTCCATTCTCTATCTAATCCTTCATTTTTCTATATACTAACTGAATAAATCATACCGTTGATACAGATAAAAAGCGTTATATCATAGCTTATTAGTATACTTGTAGAATCAATTTGTTATGACCATTTACGTTGACTATTTTTTATAAATTATTTTAGCCACCTATATACATATGTATACAGTGAAAATGATTTTTTTACCCTGAAGTTGGCCGAGAAAATGCACTAGCGAACGCCACTGAAAAGAAAAGCGATTACCTATTCACAGTTATATAATTGCGAAAAGAAAGCAAAAAATGATAGAGAAAACAGGGTAGAGAAGAGAAAACAAAGCAGCAGATAAAAAGGGAATAGGTATGTATGTCTACAACTGCGCTAACTACTTACATGACAGTGGCCTGCGAAAGATCGAATTCCGCACTTTCCGTTGTTTCGTTGTCTGCGTTTTGTAATTCGATTTTCGTTTCAGAGGCTTTTCACATTTCCCACTGCAGGGTTGAAAAAGCATTTTTACTGTACTTCCCATCATGGAATTGTTCCTGTTCCGGCACTCCGAATACGAAGAACTGTACAACTGTTCTATGATTGATGTCGAAGCGGTGCCACTAGAGGAGCGTCGGTGGCCCACCGTGGCATGGATCACCATCGTTCTTTGCGCCATTTACTATGTAAAATATGTTACGCTTTTAGCTATTGAAAATCACAATTTTTTATCCGAGGAACTACTTTATTTTCCTTTTATTAGATGTTACATTCTAATTCCCTATTATATATTATTGTTTTATGCGTACAGAGTGATCGGATCTGGGGCCTTTCCTAATTTGAAAGAATTGGCTCATTCAAATAATCAAATTTTGCTCACGTAAATGTTAGTATAACCAGAATACGAACTTGAATACCTAATAACAGTTATGGTTCTGAAGACAAGAGATTGGGGAAATTCTAGTACTTTTTCGGAAGGGGTTAGATAGATTTTATCTAAACCAAAATTAGCTAGATGCAAAAAAGTTTCAGTGTATAAAATAGTAGATTTTTTTAGCTTATTGGACCTGGAATTGGATAGTCTTTGGGTAGGTTCTATTCCATTGGTCCAATTCCAGGCTCTCTACCTGCCCTGCATGTTCTCCTTCTGGAAGAACATGCACCTGGACAAGCACGAGCAGAACACCTGCTACACCCTGGTGTTCTACATCGGCGTCGTGGACATGTCCATCCTGTGGATCCTGGGCTTCCTTCAGGGATGGCTGAGCCTGCAGGGCGCCGTGTTCTGCTCGAAACCCACACTGATCTACTTTGTAGGAATGGCGGCACAAAGTCAGTAGCACCGAACATTTGAGCAATTTTTTTTGAATTTTTTGGCTTGTTTTTGATAGAAAAATGACNCCTGATAATTCCAATTCAATTTTTAGCTCCGCGTTTTTATAACGCGTAAACATGTTACGTTAATTAATATTATCCGTCTATTTTCTTTTTCTCTTTTCATGCGCTTTATCTGTGTTAGATTACAATAAGGAATTCGTTTCAAAAGAACGCTGGTTCAAAGCATTTTTCATTGGTTATTATTGCTATTTTATTCATCTAAATTTTAGGTTTGGTGATGGCCGAGAGCTTTGCCGATATTGTTCGTATATTTGTACCAAATTGTTCATTTATTATTTTGACTTATTTTCCACAGTTGTTGGCCCTGAACCGGTGCATGGACATTCTATCCCAGCACTTTGCCATCAAAATGTTCTCGGGCCGTCGCCTTTGGCTGTGGCTTGGCTCCACCTCCATCGCCTACAGTGTCTTCAGTGCCATCTTCGAGAAACCGGTGTTATTCAATGGCATCAGATTCGCCTGGTACCCTGACCCCTATGAAGGTTACATTGAGGACCGAATGGTGACTGAAATAGGCTTTAATTAAATGTTTAAAAATAGGTACATACAATACAATATGCAAACGGTGCTATGTCGTTTTGGCGAAAAGTGCAAAAATAAAATAACAGCCCAGAAATCTTTTTTGTTTGACCCATTAGACCTAAAGTGTAAAAAGAAAAATTGCAGAATTTCATGAGTTTGCCATCAGCGCAAATGGCGGGTGGTCAACTATGGCGTGGCCACTATGGCGTCAGCGACAATAAACTGGTCATAACTTTTTTCTCAAAAGATATATTTTCCAGATCTTTGTATGAGTAGATAGCAGTGAATGTCTACTACTAAATTTCAAAAAGGCCATCCGGTTGGCCAAGCTTAAAAAAGTTATGGCTATATCTTTGGCCAAAGCCATCATCCGCGAATTATGTATTGTTTTACACGAACCACGTCCTCCAATGAATTTCCACGAGCAGCTGGCACAATATGCGGATTTATGTATTACATCTACGCCATCCTTTTTTGGCAAATGATCATTCATTTTTCCCGCGCGCCTTCACTCGCACGCCCTTGACCCGCGCGGATCGCGGATCAAGAAAAAATACTCATAACTTTTTTTTGTGGACGAGGGCAGCTAATATTAAAATTTACAACGGAACTTGTGGATGCTCTACAATATTGTACGGGTCTCGAATTGATCCGCGATTCACAACTCTTACCCTTCCCTTGTAAGCAATATTTTTCAGCTAGTACCAATTAGTTTTTTTAAATTACCCTTAAAATGGCCAAAATGCCGTATTGAATTGTCATTAGTTTTAAAATCGTTTTACATGGAATTTCCCTATTCATCTACTTTCCAGCGAGCTTTTCAGTATCCCCTGTGGGCATGGTGATGGTGACAAAAATATACTAGGATATTGTTCTAAAAGGAATTTATGATCCAGGAAAGCAGCCTATAAGGCCTCTAATTTTGTCTAATAGTTACCAAATTGAACAGTTAGGTAGTAAACCAACTATTCAGTTGGCCAACAAGTACTCGAGTACGGTCCTGATGGTACACCAATTCTGCCTGACCTTTGCCACACCGACCATCTACGTGCTCTTCATCATCGCATTACACATCAAAGCCTCGATAGCCCCGCGTGAAGGGACACAAGGCTCACAGCAGCACAACAACATCACGCATGCCCAGAAAATGGTGCGCAAAATAATAAAAAAACCATCAATTCATAGAAACCATTCGATCCAAATCATACACTGATAAAACTTTAGGTCTGATCAGAACATCAGAATCGGGGACTAGGGATCGCATTTTTTCTGAAAAAAGCATCCGAGACCCTAAAAAAGCATTTCGTTGGAGCAATTGCTTGAAAAAAGCATAATTTTTATAAAACATTGTAAACAGATATGCATGCCCAGAAAATGGTGAAAAATGATTATCAAAAGTTTTTTAGGGTTTATAAAGGTGAAATCGGAATGGAAGGATCATAAGATCACTCACAACATCTAACTCGTAGAATTCATACGAGATCAAGTCATTTTTTGCTACTAATCGCAATATTTTCATCCGTAAATCGTAAATTTTTTGACCAATTGGCAACATGTGAAATTCACGATACATAGAGATAAATTGCGACAATTCTGATTAGTTCGATTTCAACTGGAAAACTGGAATTTTTCCTTAATCGAAATTTTAGGCATTTTTGCAAGTGTTGCTGATTTCGGCACTGAACTCTGTGGCTGGCTCAATTTATTTCATGATGCAGAATTTCGGTGTTTCTCAAGGCTTAGTGCTTGTCGCACAATTTGCTTGGTATTTTGGCCCAAAAATTCAAAATAATAAATTCCATCATTTGCAGGTTCCACATCCATGGNCCCCCCCCCCCGGTAAAAAATGATTATAACTTTTTTTTCAGGGAAACCCAAGAGAAGTGAGTTTGATGTCAAAAGATAGCACTAAATGTCTGCTATAAAATTACTAGAGTAGCTATTCGATTTGGCCAAGTAGAAAAAAGTTATGGCCAGATCTTTGGCCGAAACCACCTTTTTAGTTTAATTTGGTAAAAACTTTTTTTCTACTTGGCCAAATCCGATGGTTGTTCTTGCAATCTTATATGTGTTTTTTCAAGTTTATAGCAGTTATTTGGGGCTATCTTTTGACACCAAACTCACTTCTCTAGGTTTTTCATGAAAAAAGGTATAATCATTTTTATGCCGCGGGGGGAAACGACCGGGGGGGGGGTGATCTGCCTCAGGGAATATGTATTTGTATTATTAGATACTACTTCGCGTTTTATTGACTTCAAAATTCAATAATCCTTTTTTAATCATCAATTATTCTCTCAAAAAAAATTTTTTTTAGGTTTTCCGCCGGTGATCTACCTGTGTCTGAACAAGACCATTCGCAAAGACTGTCGTCGGCTGTACAAACGTGTCTTCAACCACATCGGCGTCTCCTCAGTCAGCGCTTTGCAACCCCATCCTGCGCAACCGATTCGCATGAACAATTTGCACCAACAGACCATCCACCCACACCCACATGAGGGTCTGCAGCTATCTACTACAAATGGGTTCCGTAGTCGCGCCGCAACAAACGAATAGAATTTCGGCACGAATTTGACAAATTTCTAATCCGGGAATTTACTTATTAGTTGGGACTGATTTTATTAAATTTTATTTCAAATTTTATCTTGTATTTTTGCGGAAACTAACCAGTTCTAGGTCTGGGATGAATGAACTTATCTAATTTGACATGTTTATCATGAATTAAGTAAATTCCATAAATATATTTCAATGAGTATTGAACAAAATATCTAACTAATAGGAGAAAAATTCGAATTGGACCATTTTTAAAATTAAAATACATAATTAGCTAATAAATAAAAAATTTACTCATTTACAGTGGAGCAGCACCCCAATTGTGTCCAAGCTACAACTATAAGACCGAATAAAGTTGAACTTCGGAATTGAACTTGCAGCCGAATTAATAACAATGACTATTGGTTATTGTATAACATGTTCGAATTTATAAGTACTACTTTATTTTTTTTACCCTGAAGTGGCAAAAATGAAAAGCCTATAAACGAATTCTTTTTCTTTTCCGCTTTGTTCTCCCATAGTTTTTGTTTATCTTTTTTTTGAGAAATTTGAGTTGAGAAAGATAAAAATTTGAGTTGAAAGATAAAGAGCGTCGATTTTAGTTTTTAAGGGCGTTTTATAGTTTTATACTGTGCCCTTCCGCCCACTACAAGATCAAAAAAACATTCAAGCAATACTACTTTTATATTTTATTGGCATATAAAAATTGAAAGATTGAATTTAATAATCAAAATCGAGGAATAAATAATGAGGGATTCAATTAAAAATCGGGGAGCTAAACAAGGCAATTTTAAAATCAAATTATCATTTTTTAGAATTTAACAAATAAATGAATAATAACTACGTTTTAAATGGAATATATTCAATAAGTACATCATTTCACTCATTAATTGTTAATTAATAATTTACCATATGGGCTACCTATCTGAATATCGAATGATCTGAATATCGAAACAGCCATAACTTTTTTGTAAGGCTTGTTAGACCAAAAGTCTAAATGTCAGATATATGCAGAATTTTATGCTCTATCTTTTGGCTTTTTTGGTTTTTTGGATTTCCCAGAAAATTTTCGAAATTTTTCGAAATTTTCGAAAAAATGCGAAAAATCGGGTTTTTGTGAAAAATTTTGAAAATTTTCTGGGAAATCCAAAAAACCAAAAAAGCCAAAAGATAGAGCATAAAATTCTGCATATAATTGACATTTAGACTTTTGGTCTAACAAGTCTTACTAAAAAGTTATGGCTGTTTCGATATTCAGATCATTCGATATTCAGATCGGTAGCGACCATATGAAGTATTCATAATTTCAAAATTTTGCTTTTTTATTCTGTTGATATAAAAAAAATTAAATTTATCATTGAACAAAGTAATCCGATATTGAAATTTTTATTCTAACAAAATAATACCTAGAAATTAAAAAATATATATGAACAAATTTAAAGAACCCATGAAACCGCATCAACGGCCCTCTGGACTTCTACGGCCAATTTGCCAAATTTCAATTTGTCCGATGCTTTTTCCCGTTCTTTCTCACTGAGGAAGCCCATTCCATGGACGAATTTTTCAACACTTTCTTCGTAGAGTTGTTGCATGGAAGTCAAAGTGTGTCCAAAATTTACGTAATTCTTTTTGAAGTAATCCATGCCCAAGGGGGCAAAACACCCGAGCGGCTGGACCACCTGATCAGCATCAATTTTGTCATAGTAAGCCCGGAAATAGGCCAACTTTTTGGCAAATTCACAGAAACTGTAGAACAGGCCCTGTATTGAGGTGAAAATATCGTATAATAATTGTTTGAATGAATGAGTTATTACACAAATAATTCCTTATTACTTATACTTATGACCATAAAAAATGTTCCAGCCTTTTTAAACTATATTTTGAAGCGAAATGTCGGAATAACGTTTTCTATTTTTCTCTGCTGCTCTCTCCTTTTCGCATTTTATTTCACTCTTTTCTACTTCCCATGTCTTTTGTGTTTATTGTTTAACATGTAACCTTTCTTTATATCGAAAAGAAAATGATGGCTGAATGCTGGACAGAAGTTAATGCGAAAAGGAGAGAAAGCAGAGAAAAAGAGAAGAAGGCGATATTCAGACATTCGCTTCAAAATATTTAGTTTGAAAAGACTGGAACATTTTTTCATGACTATAGAAGTGGAAATCTGATGTAACCAGGGTGACCCTTTCCAAACACCAAAAATATGGCGCTGGCCTTAACAACATGATAACATCATGGTAAATTTTTCAAAATCCTGGTAAAGACATATGGTAATTTTTATCATTGATTACACATATTTTATAAAAAAATAGAGTCAAAAAATTATGGAAAATGGGGTAAATTCAAAAATAGAAATCTAAATGGCATCTGAATTCGTGTTATTTTAAAATTACGTGCTTCATCCATTGAATTCGCTTCATCCATTGAATTCGTGTTGCCTGACAGATTTTTTTAGAATTTTTCATCTTTTCAGGACAATTTAATATTTTAAAATCAAAATCATGGTATTTCATGGCAACTAAGGAAATCATGGTAAAAACATGGCAAGGACCACCTTTTCATGGTAAATACTAAATACCAGGTTTACATGCTAAAAAGGACACCTTGGATGTAACAATATTTTCGGATTCGACA
Organism: Rotylenchulus reniformis; assembly: GCA_001026735.1. Classification (NCBI taxonomy): domain Eukaryota; kingdom Metazoa; phylum Nematoda; class Chromadorea; order Rhabditida; family Hoplolaimidae; genus Rotylenchulus; species Rotylenchulus reniformis. Next base: position 19,890 of record LDKF01002401.1, on the reverse strand, counting down.
TCCTTTGCAAAAGCAATGGATGAAGCACGTAATTTTAAAATTACACGAATTCAGATGCGATTTCAAATCCGACAGTTAAACAGTTGAATCCAGACATCTACCATTGGTTTCGTGGTATAACTCTGATTCAATAAAAAAGGATACTCTGGTTTGATTCCCATGGTCTACCCCCATATACCAGTACTTTTTTGAATTTATTTTTCTCACATCACCAAACAATGCCTGACAGCTGGACATGATCTCCATCAAGTTGTACTGCTTTTCCGCACCATATCCATCGAGCAGTACCCCGTCCATGACCGACTTTGCTTGGTCGTAGCGTTTCTCCAACGATTGTTGGTTTGGTTGCTCGAAAAACTTCTTCAGCATATCGCTGTACTTTTTGCCGTTGCTGTGTTCCCGCTCATGCTTACGTAACTGGCACAGCATTTGGTAGGCATATTCGGGGGTGATTGGTTCGAAGTCATGCATGACTAAAGTGCCACGATTTATGGGTGCTGGGTCTTTAAAAAAGGCCCAATGTGGCCAGTCTGGCCGAAAACTTTTTTGTTAGACTTGTTAGACCAAAAGTATAAAAAGCAAAATTGTTCAGAATTTTATGCTGATTAGAATGGTATTTTTAATTTTTCAAAATTCGGTTAAAAAGTTCGAAATATCCTCTAAAAACACTATTTTCGGTATTTCGCGAAAATTTCAAACTTTTTGGCAGAATTTCGAAAAAATAAAAATAGCATTCGAATCGGCATAAAATTCTGAACAATTTTGCCTTTTATACATTTTGTCTATCTAATTTTCGGCCAGACTGGCCACATTGGGCTTTTTACGGCCACATTGGGCCTTTTTAAGACCCAGCACCGATTTATGTACAACTAATAAAAATGCATTATTTATGCTTATTCGCTTTAAAAATAGTTTATTATGATTTTTGAGTAAATTGCAATTTTGGTCATATTTAGTCAAATTTTTGTGCATATTTTATTTTGGAAATTTTATATTTTGGAAATTTTGAGCATATTTTGCGTATATTTTGGCATTTTATGCGCATAATTTGAAAATTTTTGAGCATATAAATTCGGACCCTGATTTACCTAATAGATAAAAGAACAGTAAAAAGGAAAATTTATTTTTGCATAAATTTATCCCTTACAAATGTTTTGTTTTATACCTCCCATAAATCTATTCTTATTCCAATTAACATAATGCGAGTTGTGTTGTATTTTCAATTCCGTGCAAAACCCACATTTCATGGCCCCCAACTCCTTGCCCACTGCGCTGATCACATTTCTGAAGTCGAAGATGGGCAAATATGTGCCGTCGTGCCGTCTGCTCCCCTGCCTCACCAGCCGTGCCTCCGTCGTGCTCTTCTGTTCGGTCCCTCCAAAAATGTACAAATTCTCCATAATTTTGATCATTTCCCTCAGCTCTTCCATTGGCAATCCCGATTGTTCAAGTTCACTGGTGCCTGTCAATGTCAACGTCAACGCTTCAACTTGATGCTTCATATAAACGTGCAATATGCCGTATTCACAATAGCTTTCCTGCAAAATCGAATTAAAAAATCCTTTTCGTATTTATTTCTGTGATAACCTCTTAAATGTTGAAAATCATTTTTAGACTTTTAGACTTTAAAAATCAGCTCAGAAAACCCTGATAATTTTGGTTTTATTTTTAACGCAAGTATTTTATGACACGAATCATGTTGCGATAAATAATTTATTTGAAAACCAAGGGCTTTTTTAAAGAATAAATATAAAGCAATCGTCATTGTCGAGAAGTTCATTAATTAACAAAGATAAATTTAAGTTACATGTTTAAATTCGATTAAATTAATTTTAGGATATTAGTTTTTTCAACTTTGTCGAATTAGAATTTGCAAGTTTTTTAATTCAATCTTTCCGAGTCCGTGCCATATAATATGTAGCAATAAGTTGAGCCAAAAATTTATGAATTTGTTGCATAGATTATTTGCTTTTTATTTTATTAAACTATTAACTATGCATGCGCATTTAAATTAGTAAATTTTTAATGAAGTCTATTCAATAAAAAAGCACATGTAGTTTCCCTTGCGTTTTTCACGTGCTATATCGCTTTTTATTTACTTTCTGTTCTATTTAATTCACCAAAATGACTACTAATTGTCAATCTTAAGGAATCTTTTTTAAGACTGGAGAAATATTTTTAAACTATTATCAAATCATTGATAATTTCGAGCACAGAATCCGGTCGGTATTGAGCATTCCAGCCGATATTGAATCGATATTCCCGATCGGTGTTGGTCCTTAGGCAAACCTCTTAGGCGAAGACTAATTTTTTTTTGTACTAGTAGCTATTAATTATTTTATTCATCAGTGTAAAATTGGTAACATAGAAGAAGATACCTGATAAGTGATAAGTAATTTCATGCGGGATTAAGTTAAATGAAAAGAAATTCATCATATAAGGTGATATATGAATAGACTAATATGATGATATTCAGATTCTACTCCCTTAGAAATCCTTAAACCACACATATTTTAAGAAAAATTTTAAATTAACTATTCTAACTTTTTTATTAGTATCAACTTGACATGCTAACCTCAATGACATAGTCCTCCACCATCGCTTTGCACCGATCAATGATCAGATTGCAATTTCGCTGGGAATACTTGAGCACCACTTTCCGTAGAATCCGCTTGAAGTTGGGCCAGGATTTGCTGGCTTCCATCATTTTGCCGAATGTTATATTTTGGAAGGTCAAAATGCCAAATTCCTTCAGATTGGGACTCTTCCCAATTTCCATTTTGTACTCATCAAGGCATTGTTCGACCATTTTCACGGAAACTGCCTTGATCACTGGTCGGAAGTTGAAGGGTACTGAAAAAATGGGATTTTTGGCGAATAAATGGAATAAAGCGAAAAAAATTGTAAAATGACAAAATTACAAGAAAACACTAAAATTCTAAAATATACCGAGGTTACTTTTCCGAAAAAAATCATTTAAATGTGTTACAGTTATCCAGATAGTGGATTATTTGTTATATTTTTGCATTTTATTTTGTATTTTTTATATTAGAACTTACTATTATTTGATTCCTCGCTGCTTTCTAAGGCATTCACAGACATTGCACCGTCAACAACAATTATTATCAGTAAATGCATCTTGGTCAACATGGATAGCATTTTTTGATTCAATTAAATTTGGATAAAAAATATATAGGGAAAACCCGAGATAAGCTCAAATATTGGATAGGTATTATCCATTTATAATAAAAATAGAAGCAGATGTATTGCGTCGTGAATATTTTTTGCAGGAATTATCGTCAGTGGAAAAAAGAAAAAACGTGGAATGTATTGGAAAATTGCATTTGCAGCTCTGCTAAATTGTTATACATTGGATTTTTGATTTGGCTAAAATATTATGGGTTTATTTTATTATTATTTAAATTTTACTAAACCAAAAATGGAATCCAAAATCCAAAATTGGAATCAAAAATAACCTTAAAAATAAATTCACAAAAGGAAAATTATACTCTACTGTAAAATTAGTATTAATTTTATTTCGATTTATTCATATATATGGTGAGTGGAGTGTTAAAGAAAAAAATATATATTAAGAAAGATAATTTTTGTCAAAAAATTTTATTAACGGATTAACACTATTTCTTTATTAGAAAAAAATCAATCCTATTGAATAAGAAGAACAACAAAATGAAATTGTCTTGGTATAAGTCATTTTAAAGAGAATATTTTTATATTTCGAGCTTAATCATTAGACCTATTTTGTAGGAAAAATGTGATCAGACCCTTTTTATGACCATTTGTTTTCTATTTGAATTCGTTATTGGCACTTCCCCCATTTTGATGTTTTGTCCCCTCTAATTTTCTCTCCTCCCATTTCATTCATTCTATTCCTCACTCGTCCGATTTGGTAGGGATCGAGCGAGTCGTGCGATTGTTTTATGTTGTGTGTGTCCGGAATAAAGGATTATATTCCGAGCATCGAGTGATTTGAAAAAGGGTTAAGAAAACCCCAGTGTCTACTTTTCTTTTTGTACTATTTGGTGCGACCAAGGGAACGACTTGGGACCAGCTGCAACCTCGGATTTGCGGAACTTCGAATTTTGTGATCTTCGCATCATTTGCTATCGATCCTGGGCTAGGACGATAGGCAAGCAGTGCGATTCGTCTATTTATCGATCCGGGCTGGACGATAAATATTCTTCTGCAGTTTGTGAGCATACTGATCCGGGCTGGACAGTATTGAGTCGATCCGGGCTGGACGACCGCTCTTTTGACTTTTTCGATTCCGGGCTGGAACGGAAAAATCACATCGCTTTGGTGAGCAGCAAACGAGTTGGAGGAGCTGATCAGTCGCCGAAAAATCGATCCGGGTTTGTACGATTTTTGTGAAGTTTTGAAATAAAGATGTGGAGTTATCAGCAAAATCAATATGGATATGATGCGGAGAATTTGGGTGTGTCTTCACCCAATCAGTACGTGTATCCGGTGCAACATGGACATAGATTTGTACCAGAATTCGACTCGATAGCGCAGCAATACTGGGGTGCTTCACCCTATCAACTTGTGTACCCAGTATATGCGCTGGATGCACCGCAATTTTCTGAGTTTCGAGACAGTGAACAAACAGCTTTCGATCCAACGATCTCTCATCAAATTGACTTTTTTAATCGGCATATCGCGAAAATGCTTCGTTCAGCAGAGGCGGAAAGATTTTCGGACCCAAAATTTGCAGAATGGTGTAGTGGTGAAGCTGAATATTTTATGAACTTCCGCGACTCCTTAATGCAGCAATTACCGACGCCGAAGTATGGGGGCATGGGTCAACCTGAGCATAGTTTGATTGAAGAGTCGACAGCACTTCCCCCGGCGGAAAAGCAACGAGTTGACAATGTAGAACATCGGCACTTGATTGACCAATCGATTTCGGAAGTATCCGGGATGGTCACTTGGAATAAAATTGATTTGCCTTTGGGCCCGACAAAAATTTTGGCTACGAAATGGCGAGGTGATGATAGCTCATTGCACCGAGATATGACCTCGGAAATGACTCATACGCAGCAAAACTTCGATCCAGACTTTGGCTTCGCATCCCTTTTTGATCTGCCAAAAGATGAGGACCCGAATGAAAGCCTTCCAAAATGGTTTTGCCATGAAGAACGCGACTCAAATTCGATCCATGAACTGCCTACTAATTGTCTAAGCTGCGAATGGTCGGAAAATAGCGTACCGGTACAGCAAAGTGAACTAGAAGAGGAAGTGATTTGTCAGTGGGAGGAATCCGGAATAGCTTTGACAAAGCCAATTGAACCAGAAACGGATTTGATTCATCAGCGGAAGGAGTCCGGAAGCACCGAGACATATCGCCCTTCGAGTCAGTCCATGTCTTTTCGGCCGCGAATCGTCGATGATGTGCGGGCAAAATGGTCGAAGCGTCGTTTGAAAGATGTATCAATGGATCGGAAATCGACTTTAGATTTTGGACACGGAATCGGTGACAAAATGCGTGGGTTTCGCTGGACTAGGAGACGGATGAAGATGGACTTTGGGTGCAGAAAACTCGGACAAGGGATCGGAGTGCAGGACCAATCGAGGACGATTGTTGTCTTCAGAGGGGCGGGAGGAGTAGGTGGAAAGAGGAAAAGGGAAAGAAAGGCAGGAATTGGTCCCGAATTCGACTGTGGAATGGTGAAATGGATTGAGGACCGGATGAGAAAATGGCGATCAACCGTCCGATTTGCGCCTGATGGTGGCCTGGACAAAAGTGAACCTGGACCGAAGAGGGGAAACTCGAAATTTGACAGAGGTCGGATAGTTGGAATCGCGGCTAAAAGCAGTGAATTTTGGATATGGAATGGAGGTTGCTTTGTTTGGCCCCGTTCTCTGAATGAAGTTGCAGCTAGTCCACCACCAGACGACCTTTCGGTTAACAGCTCGAATTGCGAAGTGAATTGCGGCGCTGGCGCTGATCTCAAAGATGAGGGACCATCTTTTTCAGAGGGGCGAAATGTAGGAAAAATGTGATCAGACCCTTTTTATGACCATTTGTTTTCTATTTGAATTCGTTATTGGCACTTCCCCCATTTTGATGTTTTGTCCCCTCTAATTTTCTCTCCTCCCATTTCATTCATTCTATTCCTCACTCGTCCGATTTGGTAGGGATCGAGCGAGTCGTGCGATTGTTTTATGTTGTGTGTGTCCGGAATAAAGGATTATATTCCGAGCATCGAGTGATTTGAAAAAGGGTTAAGAAAACCCCGTGTCTACTTCTTCTTTTGTACTATTATTTGGTAAAAAATCATTAAGGCATTGATTCAGATGAATCAAATCATAAAAATATGATATATATAAAGGCACTCTCAGAGAATTCTTGACGTTATAATCTTATGCTTTTATTCCAAAAATACGGTGCTTGCGCGTTTCTTAAAAAAGTGCAAATGGTCGCGTTACTCAGAGGATTTTAATGGCGCTCTTCTAGCAAAGAATTTCTTATTTACAAATACCGTTTTTAGTTGTATTTGCACTTTTTTAAGTAACGCGCAAGCACGCAAAAAATACTAGGGTGGTTAAAATTCGTGCTCAGTCATTAGAAAAAAGTGCAAATGGTAGCCACGTTAAAAACTATTTTATGCTAATATTGGCCAAAATTTCAAGCGACAAGGTTGTGTGGAATTTTATATTCTATCTTTTGGGTCTTGTAAATTTTTCGAATTTCCCTGAAAAGTTCAAAATTTATCGAAAATACAGGTTTTTCGACAAATTTCAGAAAATTATAAAGACCCAAAAGATAGAGCATAAAATTCTGCATAAATTTATCGCTGGAATGTTGACCAGGGCAGTTGAACTTTTTCTAATTACATAGCACCGGCTTTTAAAAAAAATTTATTATGAGTGTTCAACTTTTGATTCTCAATAATTAGAAAATAAATGACTGGTGCAACATATTTATTCCAACAATACCGGCCATTATCATGAAAAAAACATGAAATCAGATGAAAACGAGTCGAGACACAAAATAAAACATCATAAAATTGAGTGCATTAGGAGGAAAAATTCAAAAAAGATATCAATTTGGTATAAATAATGAGAATAGCTTTTGAAAACCAAAATGCACACCATTATCTGACCAAATTTTATCCAAAATTTTACTTTATCCATCATATCTCTGGGCCTCTATTGCAATTTGCACCTCCTCGGCCATCCGTTCATAGACCATTCTGCGCAGGAAATTGTTCTTTCCCGTGTCAATGGCAAATGTGGCACCGAGACCGCCAACCTGGCCCGAGTAGATTTCCCTCAACGTGCGCAAAAATTGGCCCAAATTTCGGTGCCCTTTGTACTGGGAATAGTACAGACCACAGCATCTGGGCTCTTGCGGAATATCAAAATCAAATTTTTGGTAATATGCATCCAGATAGGCCAACTTTTTGGCATATTCACAGAGAGACTGTTCACTGGACTGTAATAAGATGTTAAAATATGAGTATGGGTTTCGATAAAATTAATTTGAGGCTATTAGTTTAAAATATTATTAGTTTATAATAGAGTAAAATAGAGAATTTATAATCTCATTATGGAAATTGTAAGTGGGATCGTAATTTATTATGATGATCCTTAATAATAATATCATATTAGGAATTCAAATGTAATTTTTAAAAATCATCTCTGCTAACAACTACGAGTTTGGTCTCGCCAGCTTTTCATTTATTGAAATTTTTTCAAAATGTATGAAATACTGAAAAAAAATTATGGATACTAAAAAGTCAGGCTTCATTCCTGGTGGCCTAGTAAAGTTTTTGGGCTTAAAAAACTCAACTTACAAGCAGTGTTTGCGATGATCCACCTTTTTCGGAGATGATCTGATCTGATCCTGATCCAATGGTCTGGATCATCAAAAATGATCTGATCTGATGTGACTCACGGGATCAGATCAGATCAGATCACGTTGGATCATGATCTGGATCAGTTCAGATCAGATCATTCCGGATCACAAAAAAAAATAATCCAAAATGAAAAATTTTCTTTGAAAAAATTTGATAATTTCCTATATAAATTGACTACAAAACATAAATAATTCAAAAAAATAAACATTATTCATTTTCGCAAATAATCATTGACATAAGTGATCAATTTAATTATTAAAAAGTAGGATTCGCACGGCTACACGACATTTGGAGACCTGACATTTGAGGATTTTATTATGTAGCCTCTCTTACGCAACTTAGAAAAACAATTTTGGTTATCAAAAAAGAGCAAAAAATTGGCTACAAAGTATTAAGTTATGCCCATTCGAATTGGCTCATTGCAAAAAAAGTTATGGCCAAATTAAAAAAACACTGTTTCGAATTCATAGTGCTTTGGTCATAACTTTTTTTTGAATGGGCAAATTAGAATGGGCATAGACTTATTTTGTAGCTATTTTTTTTGTTAATTTTTCAAAAATAAAATTGTTTTTTTAAGTTGCTTCTGAGCAAAGATAACAAATGGTCCCCAAATCTCAGGATCCCCAAATGTTGCGCCACGTTGCGGGAGGAGGTTGAGAAAATTCGGGGAAGATCGAGCTAACCAGGTCGGGGTTCGGGGATAGAGACGAGCAAAAAATTCTTTCAATTTTTTAAAATTTCTTCAGAAATTCACGATTCTGAAATTCATGAGCAAAATTTCATAATTTTCATCGGGGTTTTCCAGAACCTCTTTTTGAATATATTTTTTAGCATGTATTTTCTGACGAAATTTTTGAATCTTTTGTGAAAAATTCTTTTTTTTAAGAAAATTTTTGGAAAAATGCTTATTTTTTGACGAAAATTGTTGGAAAAATTCCATTTTTGTCGAAAATTTTGTGAAAAATCTCCATTTTTTGACGAAATTTTTGAAAAATTGGATCATTTTTGGATCACGTCAAAAAAAGTGATCCGGACGTGATCTGATCTGATCCTGGGATTTCAAAAATGATCTAATCCTGATCTGATCCAAGACCTCGGATCAGATCAGATCAGATCAGGATCAGATCATGGATCAGATCATAATTTGGTGGATCACGCAAACACTGCTTACAAGTTAGGTGGTCAAGGTGGCGATTTCTAACCTTTTAGCTATATGTGTAATGATTGCAACTCAAATTTTATACAAAATTTTATATCAAAAATCTAACTTTTGAGTGTTAACAATTGATTTTTTCTTTGTAACGATTTGATTTTTGAATAATTGATTTTTTTCTATGAAAACATACATCAACGAACAAAGCTCCACAAGTGATAAAAATCTCTCCCAAGTTGTGCTGTCTCGCCGCATCCAAACTCTCGAGTGATACACTGCTCAAGATGGACTCTGCTGCACGGTACCAATCTGCCACATTGGCATATCTTCCATTCCACCGATGTAAACCACCACTTTTGCATCGTTCGCGCAATTGACAGAGCATCTGGTAGGCCCATGGCCGACTGATCGGCACCAAATCATGCATGACTACACATTTTTTTTATTATTTTTCGATTAAAATTTATGCCAAAAATTTTATAATTGGATCAATTCGATTACCTCGATATTACTAATCGGTAATGTCCGATTATGTTTCGATTTTATACCATTGTGTTTCGATATATATCATTATTTATTCATTTTTATTAAAAAATATTATTAGTTATATTGATGAGGCTAATAGTATATGGTTATTTTTATTTTAAATGCTTATAAATAGGGTTAAATTCAATATAATAAACAAAATATAGAGATAAAATATCGAGTTTCGTCGAAAAATAATGCTAGAATTCATTTTTGCTCATTTTGTTAACAATATTTTTCTCTATGATGGTATGAAATAGTATACAATATTGAGAGATTGCTGTTTTCATTTCTTTTTCTTTAATAAGGTTCCGATTCCAACATTTGGGCCAATTTATTTTAGATATTTACCTGTATATTGGATATATTCAGATGCTTTTAAAGCTTTTTATCGCTGGTTTCCAATCAAAAAACGATTAACCAAGAAAAAAATACTTTTAGGAAGATTTAGAGTGAAAAATTTATATATTTTTAAAATTTGAACTAAAAATTCGATCCTTAAATGATTAAATAGGTTTGCCATAATCATGCCATAATTCGCTTAACACTCACATCTGCTGGAGTTCAGCTCGATCCTGGCCTTCCGGGTGATGTTTTCAAAGTCCAAATGTGCCATTTTCCTCTTCCGCCTCCCCATGGCCTCCATCCTCTCCTGCATTTGCTGCTTTTGGTCTTCCCATCCGATTTTGTACACATTCTCCACGGTGTTCATCATTTCGCGCAGGTTCGCCCTCATCGGGGTGTTCCCCAGTGCCAACAAATCAACGAGACGCTTCACAAACACAAAGAAAATGCCAAATTCGCAGAACATTTGCTAAAAAATTATAAGAAAAAATAGTCAGCCATTCAGATAAAAACACTATTTAAAATCCATAAAATAGACTAATGTTTTTTAAATACATAATTCAGCATATTTAAGGGGATAATGATGGCACAAAAATAATGTGAAATAGGTTTTTTTATATGTTCAGCTAAAAACACAACGGAAAATTGTCTAAAAACTTACAGCAAGTAATAAAAATAAATATATAATTGAACAGTAAAATAAGATACAACAGGAAATATTGATGGAAAAAACTCGCCAAACACCTAATTCCTGCTTTTCTAGGTCCTTCTTAGTTTTTATTTTTATTAAAGATTTGTCTTTTTTTTAAAAAAAAGATAGACTCTTGCATTTTTTTATTTTGAATGAAGCATTTCTGAAGCATAATATTCACCACTTTATTTTTTATGATTTGAATTTTCTTTGAAAGCTTCCTTTAGTGGATTGGTGCAAATATTTATCATTCTAATTGTTTATTATGTTTAAATATTTATCATTTATATTTTTTAATATTGTTGACTTGCTTGTGTGGTATTTTTGCGAATTTTTATTTTGCATCGATCCGTTATTATTTCGCAATTTCTGGATGAATGGTCTACCATTGGTTTCCACAACATACTTCTGAAATGAGAGATCGTTTTATACATATTAAAATTAGATCTTAAAAAGGCCTTCATTATAAATATTTTTATTGAGGAAATGAAAGTTTATTTTTAAAAACCAAAAAAAATGTTCGAGCCAAAAAGTTGTTGTAATTTTGTTAAAGTTGTCCGGAATGTTGTTTAGTTAAAGAAAAAAAATAAATATAATAAAAAAATTTTGTAGGTTCTCTAAACTTTTTAATGCCCATATTATTAAAAAAATTATTTATTTATTTTTCGACCGAAAATTCATCCATGCGGCGCTTGCAACTTGATTTTGCTCTTCCGACAGATGGTTCGGGTCGTCCAGGTTCCTAAGGAAAGGATGCTCCTCCATCTTTATGCGGTATTCCGCAAAACATTGCTTCACAATTTTCAGAGCAATTCCCCGAACGACCGGTTTGAAGTTGAAGGGTGGATCTGAAAAACCAACTCACGGTATTGGAAGTTTTAAAAAACCGAATAGACTTAAAAACTTTTTTAAATTATAAAAGACAAAAAATTATTAATTATAAAATATAAATATATACAGTATAGTAATTTATACTAAAAATATTTTGGCTTTCCCAAATTCCATCAAAATTCCTGAATTTTACCCCATTTTCGAAGATGGTGTTTTTCTTTAAAAAATCAAGGAAATTCTATAATCAAAAGGATATAACTCTTGCTCCAAATTTTGAGTTAGAAGTCAGAAATAAAGCATTTTATTGGTTTGGCCTAGCAGGCTAATTAGCTATTTTTTCAATTCAAGCAATTTTTTTGATTTGTCTTCAATGGTTTAGCTGATGGTTTGATTCCGATCAAAATCTCCAGCAGGATCAATGTTAATTTCTAAGATTTGCTCCAAATTTTGAGTTAGAAGTCAAAAAAAAATATATTAATCTATTTGGGTACTTTGTTGTTAACAGGGGGAGGGGCGGACAAAATTTTAAAGAGGGGGCACACAAATCATGTACCATGCCCACACAAAATTGTACGATAAAAGTTCGAAAAAGTAAAAAAAACAATCAACGGTAAATAAATTTAATAAATTCCAAAATGAAAAAACAGCCTATTTTCGGTGGGTATGTTACATGAAAAACCACCTTACCTGTTACAATTTTGCACCCTGTTTATTTTTTTTTATATTTTTAAAAAATGCATTTTTATTAAACATGTTATACCATCTACAGCCAACAATAAAGTAGATGTAGATAATAATAAAAAGGTAGAAATTATAGGTAAAAATATTTGCATTATTAATATTACTAAAAATCAAGATTTTATTAGTTCAAAAAATATGATTTTTACGAATGCATAGACACCCACGCGCCAAAAAACCAATGGATAAGATAAGTAAAATTGATTTAAAAAAAATATGGTGGAGGAGGATGGAAGTGATTCTTGCTGAAAAATTGGGTAAATGCCAATTTTTTGCTGACAAGTGAGATCAATAAATAAAAACACAAAAATGGTATTTTTGAAGGGAAAATCGATTATTTTATTTTACAGTTTTTAAAATTTTTCTAGAAATATTTACGAATGTAAGAGTGAAAACTCAAAAAAATAGTTTGATCAATACGATTATACATATAACGATTTCATATCATATAGCAGTTTATTCACAGTACACCTAAAAGGTTGATTTTAAGACTTTATTTAATAATAAAACATCAATTTTAAAATTTTTGTTTCAAAATTAGACCTTTAGGAATTTACGCACGAATTTAAAAAATCTGCGAAAACTGTAATATTTTTTTTATTTTTGGTGCCTAATCTCCTAAAAAGAAGCTGAAAAAGATAGTTTATGAACTTATTTTAATAGATGATGCCCGTAACCAACTAATCTCGATTGAATTTTTCGTCGAAATATCTACAGTAAAAAATTGAAAAATTGGTAACTAGGTGTGTTGTTTGCCCAAATCGTCCAATGCGGGCATTTGCACAAAAGAGTCAATAAGACGACTTCAAAAGATCTAATTTTTCGAATTTGCTAGATGAATTTGCTAGACGAATTTGCTAGATGAATTTGCTAGATGAAATTAAAAAGACAAATATATGCAGGATTTATTTTTCACCTCTCGGATTTTCCTTGAAATTTTTTGAATTTTATTAAAATTTTTGAAAAAAGTCGAGGTATGTTATTTGCCAAACCGATATGGTTTATTTTTACTTTTTTTAAAGCGTATATAACTTGGTATGTAATAATTAGGGTTGGCACTTTTAGGGAATTTCCCTAAGCCAAAATAGGGACCTATTAGAGAGCAAAAAAAGGCCAAAATAGGGAGAAAATAGGGAGAAAGGTAGCGAAAATAGGGAAAAATAGGGAAATTTTTTTCCCATTCTTAGGGGTGTATTTTTCAAATTTTCACCAAAAATGCTTTATTCTCGCTTCTCACAATTGCAAATGATATATTTTTCCAAATTCTCAGGGGTGAAACTCGTTCGGTTATCGGCCAAAATATTTTTATAAATCGAAAAGGATCTCTCCACGTCGCAGGAAGTCATTGGCGCATACTTCATCGATGCCATCATATCCGGTGCCATGTCAATTTCTGTGTCACCATTACCAGTTAGCACTTTTGCGATGTCCACTAGCTTGCTAATCCCCGGATTGTTTTCCAAAACTTGTGTGAATTTGTGCTGTATTGCCTCACCAATTGGTCCCTCGGCATTTGCAAGTGCTGTTTTGACTTCTGATAGAATATCCAAAGATTCACTTAGCCTGAGTCCTTGGGTTTCCAGTCTTGTGATTGCTTCAGGAAGGATGGCGAAATTGGACTGAATATAGGCCAAATGCCGAGTGATCAATGGATGGTTGAAAGCTTCTTGTGATTTTTGGATGGCAACGGCGTCATTGGCATCGAAACTTTCAACCACCTGAATATTTTTTTTCAAAGAACAAAATAATTTTTAATATACATTTTTAACGGATTCAAAATTGGTGGAATAATACATGGCCGCTTGTAACCAACTGCCCCAACGCGTGAGAACAGGTTGCGGTGGAAGTTGTTGATTTGGACAAATCTCTTTGAATTTATTTACGCGTGCGGGGGCTTTTGAGAAAACCTGAAAAATTTTTTTTAATTATTGGTTTTTTCATTTTTTTTTACTTTTTTGGTGTTAGAGATTAGTTGGTCAACTGCTGGGAATTCGCCGCGCACTTGTTCCGAGACCCTGTGCAACGCGTGAGCAACACACGTAACATGCAGCATATTGGGGTAAAGCGGCTGCAAAACATCCTTAGCCGCTTTTATCATGTACCGGGCTGCATCTGTATTTAACAGCAAAAGTTTCTCTTCTTTGATCCCAAAGTCTCCTAATAAAAATATAAGAATAAAATTAAAATATAAAAAACATCAAACTTAGGCTGTTGTTCACAAATCGAGCAACAGTTGCATGGTTGACCTGCTCCAACATTTTGACGGAAATTAATTGGGGTGCATTGAAATGGTTTGGCGACAATTTCCCAATCAATAGATTACAAACATAGCGGCCTAATAAATCCGTTGTTTCATCTACGGTGGCCCAAATGTATGAATCCCCAATTTTTTGTTTAATACGCTCCATTGACTTAATATTTTTTTTAATTAATTTTTTAATTTAAAAAAACCTGACGATAGCAGCTATCGATATGATTCCGAAGGGCCGTGCGACATGGAATTTTTTTGCCCGTGTATTTTGAAAGGAAATTCCTGAATGCTGGATTGTCTATTTTGTTGAATGGAATATTTGATCCAATCAGCGAGTCACACAAATCATCGATAAACGGGTCAGAATTGGAACTTGAGGCATTTGAAAATGATTCGGCCAGTAATTTTTGCTTTGGTTTGTTCTTTTGCAACTCAATGTTTTCTTTGTGTTTGCTAGTCTCGATGTGTTGATCCAAGTGTGAAGATTTAGTGCATTTTATCTAAATATTCTTGTATTAATTGGAAATAATTAAAGCACAAAAACCTGTTGATTGCAAGGCTGGCAATACACAACATTTCCATCCGTTGTAAAAATATCTTTTGGAAACTAGAATCCATTTACGAATCATTTTTATCTTTTTGCTAAAAAAAATTTAAAAAATGGGTGATTTTCATAAAATTTCATAAAAAATAAGCCAAAATAGGGAAAAAANAAAAAAACCTGACGATAGCAGCTATCGATATGATTCCGAAGGGCCGTGCGACATGGAATTTTTTTGCCCGTGTATTTTGAAAGGAAATTCCTGAATGCTGGATTGTCTATTTTGTTGAATGGAATATTTGATCCAATCAGCGAGTCACACAAATCATCGATAAACGGGTCAGAATTGGAACTTGAGGCATTTGAAAATGATTCGGCCAGTAATTTTTGCTTTGGTTTGTTCTTTTGCAACTCAATGTTTTCTTTGTGTTTGCTAGTCTCGATGTGTTGATCCAAGTGTGAAGATTTAGTGCATTTTATCTAAATATTCTTGTATTAATTGGAAATAATTAAATCACAAAAACCTGTTGATTGCAAGGCTGGCAATACACAACATTTCCATCCGTTGTAAAAATATCTTTTGGAAACTTTAAAATCCATTTACGAATCATTTTTATCTTTTTGCTAAAAAAATTTAAAAAATGGGTGATTTTCATAAAATTTCATAAAAAATAAGCCAAAATAGGGAGAAAATAGGGAAAAAATGGCGAAATAGGGAAAAATTTAGCCGCGCTTACAGAAATAGGGAAAATAGGGAAAAAAAAGTCCATCAAAATACGTTTAAATATGTCTAAAAACGCGTTTCTGAGCGTTTCCCTACGATTCCCTGTATTTTAAAAAATAGGGAATTCCCTAAAAGTTCCAGCCCTAGTAATAATTTGCTTTTTTGTAATTTTGGCCTCTCGTATCTAGCTTAGACTTGCTAGCGAATTGGAATTCGCCTGAAATGCAATATCGGCTAAAGTATAATGTAATCAAGTCAAAGATTACATTTTTGAACCCATTAATTTTTTTGTTAGAATAACCATCTATAGCTGAATAAAAGCAATGAGAAGGTACTAACATTTGTAGGTTTATGCGTTGTTCTGGAATAAATCAAGCAGCCTCTTCAACAAATATAGCAAAATCAACGATTCAAAAACAAAATGTTTTCCGCCGATCTCAAATAGGTCGAAATTGGTGCGGATCACCACTGATCACTTGGCCCTCCTTTAGGTCCATTTCGCACCGTTTCGAAGGCACATCCTTGAAGTAGCCGACCAGATCGCCCATTTTGTTGATCTGCAGTCGGCATTCCCGGCGCAAATAGGCCAGAATGCCCTGAGCTGTAGGGCGTAGGCGGGCATCAAATTGTAGAGAGGCCTAAACAGTTGGATTACTAGGGAACGGATTTTATGCAAATGCATATTTTTTGCAACTTCAGAACGGCCTAAACATCACGTAAAACACATTTTTTAACATGATTTGAACCTTATAGAATGGTTTTCTAACTGAAAATTTTTACATTTTTTTGACTTATTCTGCATATTCCGCATTTGGAAAATTTGAGCATATTTTGCGCATATTTTTAACTAGAGTCCGGACTCATCTCTCATCTGGATTGAGGCATTAAAAAATTCCCATCTCATTTTAGAAGTGGAATAAAAAAAAATCTAAAAATACGTGTTAGTCCCAAATTTAGTTATGCATAATA
>LDKF01002400.1:1614-25897 GCA_001026735.1 Rotylenchulus reniformis | reverse complement strand
ATAATATTAAATTACTCGAGTAATGGATCGAAATTTTTTTTTTTTAATTTCTTTTATGGATAAAATAAATTTTAAAAATGAAATACATATCTATATTTTACTGATAATATCTCTAAAAAGTGAAAAAATGGATAACTATTCGCTTTAAAAATTCAATATAATAAAAATGGATAACTAATATATTAAATGATATTTTTTTGCTTTTTACTTATTTATTTTCCAAAAACGCCACTCTATACGATTACGCAAATTGCCACAAATGAAAACTTAATTTTTCTTTGATTTTTAATTTAAAAACCTAGGTGTTTCAGGTGTCTGTTCAACACCGAAATTTTTGCTCTAAACTTTCCTAACAATAAGTCTTAGAAAATCTTAAGATGGTACCATTTTGTGCAGCTTCTTTCTTCCATTCGACGACTATCTGATATGCCCTAGCATAATCGGAATATTTATGATTACCAGATTGGAGATGGACAATCAGGGATTTCAGACTTCTATTCGAGACAGAAAATTGAAATTTGCTGCGATGCTTTTGTTTGCAGTCAATGCATTCGGCAAACTCCTTGCTAATACGTTGGAATAGGCCAATTTTCCAAATTGGATGACTCATAATTTTAAAGGTAATGCTAAAAATTGCATAAAAATCAACTCCTCCGAGGAGATCTGAACTTTTGTCATGTTTTGAGTGCCATTACCCACTCGGTTAATCACCAAGCATTGATAAAGAATGAAAATGGGTTCCTCAGGATTTACAATTTTTAATCGGCCGTTTCTACAAATGGCGAAAAAAATCATTACTAGTCCCGGAAAATTTCTGCACAAATTTTTTTTTGAAATTTTTAAAGAATTTAGAATACTCTTGAAAAAATTGAAATTTTTAGAAATTTAGCAGAGATAACTGAGCAAACATTTTAACAAATAATTTTTTGAACAATCAAACTTTTGTTTGAAAATTAAACAAATAATTATTTAATTTTATAATTTTTATTATAAATTAACTATTTATAAAGGTAAAAATCTCATATGTTTAACCGAAAAATAAACAAAATAGGTCCTAAGAGTCGAATTTAAAAAAAAATCATATTTTTTGATGTCATATGGAAGCACAAAATATTGCTTGGTAATTTGTGACATGTTGAATAAAAAATCGAAATTTACCTCAATATAGGGAATATATATTATGAAAATATTTTTTCCTCATGACATTTGCATGAACAGTGATACTTAGAATAGACCGATTTTTATAAAATGGGGAGTGCGATTGAGAGGATTTTGAAAAGTGTGCGCGCAACTGGATCCCGCTGTGGGATTTTGGGAGATAATCCCGCGCCGAATTTTATCCCGCGCTTAAAATCGTCTAAAATCCTGCGCGATATCCGGTCCCGCATTGCCCTCTATTAATTGGTAAAAATGAAATAGCGAAAATATATTATCGATCGCTAACAAAGATGTCTCAGCTTGTAATCTCCATAGATTTCCATTTTTTCTTATGAATATTTAAAAAATCTAGCCTAATTTTAACCAATTTCCCTTTATTTTTTATAAAACATATTTATTAAATAAATTTAGCCTATATTTTTATTCTTCGCTGAAGACTAATTAATAATTTGTTTGAAATTAAAATTTAAACTGAATAAAAATAGTAATAAATATAACCGATCTCTACGGATAAGGACCCAAATAACAATCATTTTCTGATCAAAATTAAAGAATACCGTGAAGTTCTTTGCCTCCATTAGAAATACTCTTTTTTTTTAATTTTTGCACTTTTTAGAGAAACATATAGCATTTTTATGCTTTTTATGCTGTTTTTATTCTTAAAATTTACCCGGATTGTTATTATTGTGCTTCTGGTTGGCGGTGGGTGATGATCCATTTTGCATTTGGCCATTATTTGGTTGTCCATTTGCTAATGGTGCTGCTGAAGCAGTGTTGGTGGCACTATTCAATGGGCCACGTTCGCCGATGGCCTTCAAAATCAGGCAGTCTACCTAAAAAATAAAAATTATTTCTTGAAAATTCGAAAAATCCGAGGCGACTTCGAAATTTTTTGTTGGTCCAAAACTAAAAAGTGTTAAAATTTGAAAAATCCTATGAATGATTTTTTTAAATACATTCCTAAAAAATCATAGGTTTTTTAAAAAAAAATTGTTCAATTATGTCGGGTGTTTAATAATCTTTCCATTAAGCTTTTTGTTTATTTTTTTGAAATCCCATTTTTAATATCCCATCTCTTTATACATATCTATATCGAATTTTCATAACGCCGAACATATTGGCCCAAAAAGGCCTAAAAGATTTTTTATTTTTTATGATATTTAAATTGCTTTCGCCAAAAATGCACTGTAATCTGCGAAAAATTTGAAAAATCCTAAAAACAATCTTTCAAAAAAACTTAAAATTTATTTTATAAAAATAAACTTATTAGTATTCCCAGTCCCACCTCATTGAACACAAATCCCTTCGGGTTCTGGCTCATCCGGCTCAGCTTCTCCAGAGTCCTGCGTTTCATGTCGGACCACTTCTGACGCATGTACGCGTCGTCCTTATCTGCAAACTGCGTCAGGCCTGACGCCACCAGCTGGTCCCGGATGTACAACCATCGGCTGCGTTTACCCTCGTGCGTCACTTTGACGGAGAACTGTTTTGTGATTTGAGGAATTATTATATGCAAATTAAAATGGGATATTGGGTTTTTATGATTATGTTGGCGAAAAAATTAGGGGGGTGGGCTGTATATTAAGGGCAAAGAAAAAAAATTATTAAAATGAAATAAAAATCATTGTTGAGCTTAAGAGGGTTAAAAGAAAATAAAAGGATTAAAAAAATTATGTTTTAACGACTTAAATTATATTTAAAAATATTTTTTTGCATGTTTATACTTTATTTTTATGATATATTGCCCATTTTTTGGGGGGCAATTAACAGTTTATTCGGTTTATTATTTAAATTTTAAAAATTATTAATCAAATTTGAGAAATAATAAATGGTAAGCTGAATTATTCCTACCTTTGCAAAAAGGTAGTCGCGATGTGGCAGAATCATGCGCACAAAAAGTACATTATCGCCATTTTTAGTCATTTTTGAGCTAAATAACATCATAATTCAATTAAAGTCGTCAAATAAACCAATAAAATATGAAGAATTTTATTTTCAAGAACATCATTTTATAATATCGAAAAAATTTTAAATAATATAAGTATTTTCTGGAATGAAATTTATTTAGTTGCAAAATTATAAAAAATAAGATAGCCATAAAAGGATATAAAATTGCCAAATACAAAAAAAAATGTGGACAAAATTGATAATTTGAAAAAATGCGAAATAAATTATTTTCATATATTTTCCGAAAACTAATTGAGGAATATTTTTTTCATGAATATTTTCAAAAAAAAATCAGTTTTGTTCATTTTTGCACATGAATTTTCCATAAATATAAGATAGAAAATTCTAATAGTTTATTAAGCAAAAAAATGCATTTTATTTTGTGTGATTTTTGGGCTATTCTGGATTAGCAGAAAAATAAGGATTTTTTAAAAAAGCTATTTTTTGTGGCCAAAAATATAAAACATTCATTTCCAACCGAAAATGGAAAATTTTCTCCCAACAATCGATTCTGACATCGAATAATGGCAAATGGCAGCCAAAGCACACTGAAAATAATGGGTCTTCGAAGGTTCGCCCACCACCGCCGGACACCATTAAATGGGTACGCACGCGTCGCGTTGCGGACGCTTATGTTAGAGAGCGCGAGAAAGTCAGAGAGTACGAGATAGGTGAGATACGAAAGAAGCGGACTAGGACATTAGGACACCAAGCTTGATAACTTGTCTAGAAAAATGAACTTGGTGTCCAAAATAGAGCCAAAAATCAGCTACAAATTGAGCATAAATTCATCAGAATTGGTCCATGCACGAAAAAGTTATGTCCAAGATAATCACACGTATCGTCTTATTTTCTGGCACATGTACACTTTTTGAACAAGTGTTTTTTTGAAAAGGACCATTTTAAATAAAATTTAACTCATTTGCAGCTAATTTTTTTCCTATTTTTTGACAATAGATCAATTGTTAGATTTCAGCAAAGTCTTACATACAAGATCTAGAATAATTCATCTAGAATAATCGAATTTAGTCCATTATAATATCCTGATAAAATAAACGACCGATCTCATAACTCTACTAGAAGAATCATCAATAGTAATTTTTTTCAGTTCGGCATTTCCAAATATTTGAAATTTTGAGAGGTGGAAAAATTGCAATGTTGATCTCATTTTTGATCTCGATCTCAATTTAAATCTTGATCCTCAAAATTTCGATCTTGATTTTTCAATTTTCATCTCATCTTGCTCTCAATTTAAATTTTGATTTTGTATTAAATCTTGAGCTTTTTTGATCTCAATTTCTCTTCCGATCTGAAAAGATTAAGATCGAAATTGAAAACACGATGATCAAGATCAAGCTTAAAACATGGGTTGATTCAAATTGATATTAATACCAAAATCAAAATTAGATTGAAATCGAGCAGGGTAATCAAACTCATTGATGAACCATTTTTCGGGTTGGGAAGTATAATATACTTTTTTTCTCAAATTCGATTCTCATCTTGATCTCGACTTAAAATCATGTGGATATTTTTTTCAATTCAAGTCATGCGGGAGTCATGCGGATCTTCCCAACACTTCGGCACTATATATGCATGAATATTCCTTCAAAAAGTTTTCAATTTTATTTAGTCGTTTTCCATAATTCCATGATTTTGGGATTTCAACATTTTCTATGTATTAATCTCCACATTTCACTGCCTTCTCTTATCCCATCCATCGATTTCTCTGCGGTCGACAATATGAACAAATAATTTTTTCAATGCTTTACCTCCTCCGAGGGTGCTTTTCCACCATTGATTGATCGGCTGATGATCGCTCCTGCAAAAAAGGAAATCGCGCTCAAAACAATTTCCCGGTTTTTTTTACTTTTTTATATATTTTCTTTATAAATTTTTCATTTCCTTAAATAAATTTTAGCAAGAATGAGAAATTATTTAAAAATTTCTTGCGACTTTTAACAATACAATTAAAGAAATCTTTTCTAATTTTTTCCAGTAAAATCAATTAAAAATATTTATTTTTTTCATATTTATTTAATTGTTCATTAAAAGAAGATTTCCGTCAAAATCCTTTGAAATTAACGTGCAATTTTTTTTACATAAATAAAAAATTATATACCTTATTTCCACTACAAAATAAGATTCCCCTTTATTCTATTCTATTCAAATCCTTCTAGGAGATCCTTATATTATGTTTATTTTGGTGAAGATTTCATAGATCTATTCGAAGATTATCTCTCAATTTTTTATTAAAATCATTAAAATCTAATTTTCATTACTATTTCCCTCAAAATTATTGATGTCTCATATTTAAAATGCAACATTCGTCCTCTCCTAAAAAAACAACCATCAAATTGCCCCCATTTTGGCCAAAGGGGAGCAATTTCTCATTTTATGGCCAAATTTCCCTCAGTTCTCTACCCTCACTCTTTTTCTCTGTCCACCATACTATCTCGCTTTATGTCTCTATCTCCTACCAATTCCACTAGGTACAAACACATGACCAAAAAGCCACATGAATGGCGAGAGACCACATGATGATTATTGCAGCGAGCTTTTGCACACATTTTTGGATCCCCAAAAAGGCCATTGTATGGTGTACATAGTAAATGAATGGTGGCCAATTATTTTTTCCAACTATAATTTTGTAGGGAAACCCCTGATTTGGATCAGGGAATCCCTACATTTTGGCATTTATTAAATAGGTATTTATGGCCATTTTTCTGGATCGCAAGGGGTTGATTATATGACATTAAGCCGCTAATGATGAAAAAATAAATTTTTAATTGAATCATAAAAATGAGTTCATTATGTCCCCGTCAAGGGGACTTGGACCTCCACCGCCTGCCCTGCTAGCATTCTGCCAACCCCGAATTTTGGTTAGGATCTTCTCCAGAAAATTCGATTTTCTTCACATTTTTAAATTCTTATTTCAGCAAATACTTTTGGTGTCATTCGACCCTGAAATTTCACTGCATTAGGGGATTTATTAGAAAAATCAACCTAAATATTGATCCGAAAATGAAAATCTATCCTTTTTTATGTTTATCTTCTGATAAGCTTGAAAATTTTAGCACAAATGCTATTTATACGATTAAACAATAATTTTGTTAACAATTTATCCTATAATTTTTAGTTTTTACTTCCATATTTAAATATAATTTAAATATAGTCCATTTTTCATTTCCCAATAATACTCTTCTTTTTCTTAATAATTTCAACAATATTTTCGATAAATTATTCTCTTTTTTTCTACACTCGATTTTCGGGATTCTGCGGGAGAGTTCTTTGCCTCCACACTTGGCCGCTTGTTTGCTGTTCCGGGTGTGTGGGGTGGTCCATCGTCCATAGGGGATGTCACGGCCTGGCCCTCCCCCACCCGTCAGTCAGCTGGTCTGGCCATACATACATCTTCCGCCCCTCCCTCTCGCTATACAAGCTTCAAAACATCGCTTTTCTTCTTTTGCTTCATCTCAATGCCATTTTTCTATGGGTTCCATTTCTGGGGCTATCTTTGCACAAAAATCTATTGAATTTTTAATCTGAATAATTTATTTAAAAAGTGAATAATAAAAGGAATCATATCTAATAAAAAACAAATTTGGTAATTCTTTATTTACATTTACTATTTATGTCGATTTAATTTTTATTTATTTTAAATCGAAAATTTAATCGATCAATTTAATTGAATAATTAGAAGTTGGTTGACATGCCATTAAAAATGACACTTTCCTATTAAAAAATTGCTAGGGCGTTAAAAAAGTGCCAAAAGTAAAGGCTTGACCGAAATCTTTTTTTAAGACGATAGGGTTTTTAATTTTTCGAAATTGGCCAAAAGGTTCGAAAATATCCCTTAACAACCCTATTTTTCGATATTTCGGGAAAAATTTCGAGACTTTTTGGACGAATTTTGAAAAAATTCAATACAACTTTGCTTTTTATACTTTCTGCCTAATAAGTCTCTAAAAAATATTCGGCCAAGCTTTTATTTGGCACTTTTTCTACCGTTCCTAACAACCAAAAATAAACATTTTCCCAATAAAATCTTTTTCTCACAAAGATGTTACAACTGCAAAATTCCTAGCTCTCCTTTAAAAAATTCCTGTTTACCCCATAAAATGCATCATTTTCTTCCGTACATAAATATCTCTTGCAAAAAATCACTGTTTTCAACAGGTTCTTCTACATTATTTTACAATCTTTCCTCCTCATCACATTTTTGTCCCATTCATACACTCACTCAGCTGATCTGTGTTGAGGAGATGGGTGAACTGCGTTTGTTGTGTTTGGTAAATGCAGAAAACAAACATATGACCCGCGAAAAATAATCCCACACAATTTTTGTCGCATGGGAAATAGAGTTTTGTATAGAAGAAAATTATTTGTAAATGTGAATTTTATTTTTTCGTATAAATGATTTTTTCAAGAATGATTTTTTATGTTAAAATGCATTTTTTGATATTAAATTATTTTTCACCATTTCATACCGATTTTTTTAAACTGACCAACACAAAATAACTGTTAAAATTAATATTTTAACATTTTATAAGAGTTTTTTATTTTTCAATTTTGCTCAATAATTATTTTTTTATTGAATTTCTTCCCTTTAAATACATTTTATATTCTTCCCTTTAAATACATTTTATATCCAACTCATAAAATCTCCACAATGCTTTTTAGTTT
The DNA here is from genome assembly GCA_001026735.1 of Rotylenchulus reniformis. NCBI lineage: Eukaryota > Metazoa > Nematoda > Chromadorea > Rhabditida > Hoplolaimidae > Rotylenchulus > Rotylenchulus reniformis. The sequence continues at coordinate 18,109 of LDKF01002400.1, read as the reverse complement.
ATTTATATTTTTGAATTTCAATTCTACAGGATCCTTCTTAATTTTTTGTTTTTTTTTATTTTCAGCACCTTTTTGTTAATTTTTACTAGGCCGAATCCAACAGGTCTTTTTTACAACTTGGGCTTTTTCCGGGTTCCGGATCTTGTTCGGCTAATTTACATAGAAAGTCCGAGTTCCGATTTTCACGAATAAATATTTTTTCTCCCAATTTGCTTATTTTTCCCGTGTCAATATCGCAATTTTCTGGCATTTTCCCTATCAACAAAAAATTGTTTTCCATCCCTCTCATTGTCCTTTTACGACCTAAAGATTTTTTGTGAGTGAAGGACAACCAGCCATGACCAAACCATCTGTTGTTGCTGGTGTACTATGTGTTGTTTTCCCCGGGGAGCACTTTATGGGGTGTATTTTGTTGCCCATGCCCCCGTTACATACACATACATATTTTGCTCATTCGTGGATGGATTTTCTTGCTAAAAATGGAGCAAAATAATCCGCCGAATAATCCATAGGATTTTTCTGTATATTTTGCAGCTGAAAAATTCTTTTTGCGCTCTGAGAAAATGGGTTTCCGAGGAAAATTATTTTAGATATATTTTTATGCAACTTTTTAACTTGATTAAATGAAGTCTAAAAGTTAAAATTTTTTTGTTATTTTCAAGTAAAATCATTTTTATTATACAGATTGAAAAATTTATTAGGTTCACATAAACAGGTCTAAATGTCTTTGAAAAAAAAGATCATCCAATTATGGCCAAAGACACGATTTTCGGTTTAATCTGGCTATAACTTTTTTCACGCTTGGCCAATCCGGATGATCACACTCAAACGTCCTGTTTCGCTCCTTCTGAAGCGGATTTGAAAAATAATAATACCCCGGGGCTCTAATATAGTTTTACGGTAATTTAAATGTGTAAAGTCAAAAAATATCTATCATTGGGGACTAAAATATGGAGCATTCCTTTTTTAAAATATATAATTTTAATTATATTTTCTTTTAAAAGGATCTACTAAATTTTCAACTTAAAAAATATTTTTAAAAATTTCATTCCAGTTACAGCCTTTTATGCGACACCCTAATTTTGTCATACTCTAAGACTTCCGTCATTTCATTTATCATTTTATCAAAATAAAAAAATTTTTTAAAACCAAAATATTTATAAATTTTAAAACAAAGCAATTTTTGTTGACTTTTTAGCCCGATCATGTGAAGAAAAATCACGACACAAATCGATCATTCATCTTCATCATCATAACTTCACCATCAGCAGCAGCAGCCGTCATAAATCGATTCTATAATAAGTTGTACATACATTTTGTGTTCTGAAAAACGGCGAAAATAAAAATAATGTCCCAACTGTTGCTGGACGAACTTTTTGACGAGGAGGACGACGGAACAGCTGCAGATGGTAAGTTTATAAATATTTTATTTTAAATATTATTTTATTTGAAATAGGGTGCCTAGTATAGAAAATAAACTTTGTTAGATTTTATACCATAAACGATAAATATCTAAAAAAAGCATATACCGTAAAGGCTCTAAAATAAGCCCCCCGGCTTATTTTTTCAAAGCCTCTCAAAGGGGAGGCTTATTTTAGAGCACCGGCTTATTTTTTTCGAACCCCCTTTCGAACTATCTAGGATATATTTTAGTATGAAATTTAGGAAACATTTACGTAAAAAATATTATAAAGTAAAAAATCAAAGGCAAATTCTGTGTAAATATTTTTCAAAAATTGATATTAAAATTAGAAAATAAGTTCAAAAAGGCTAAATAATATGCCTAAAAATTTCCAAAAAATGCCAAAAATATGCAGTATAGGCCCGAAAATGCAAAATATGCACAAAAAGTCGTTCGAATTCATTTTCAAAAAATTACCTTTAGTCAATTTTTAATTTGGATCAAAACTAAGGATTTATCTCATTATATGTATAACAATTTTTTGTTCTACATATGTTTTGGAATGGCTTCGAACCATTACAAATACTGTACTATGAAATTCCTAGATTTTAAAATTTTGTTATATACTCCCTATAGAAAAGTTCCTTGAAGTAAACTACTTATCGAGGGGCAAACAAACTTTGGCAAAGGGCACTCACTCTCCGGTTCCCCAGCAACTCCCTTTTTTGCATTACCATTTGGGCTAGGACCTCCCCCATTTGCGTCAATGCCCCTATAGCGCCGTAGGGGACGAAAACACACTCATGTCAGCCCATGGGATTGTTTGTCTTTATGGCATTGGCAAATTTTTTGGAACACGGCATTTGGCCGCTGGAAAATGAGCGCTAGAAAGTTTATTTAGGTGCCTAAATGTGCCAAATACTTGTGGGTGCCATTTAGATTTTTTCTAAAAAATTAGAGCACTAAAAGACCGTTTGTGTTCAGAATCGTAAAAAAATTTTCTGGGTTTGACTTGCTTGGATAAAAAGAGATTAAAGAACTAGGCCTTCGCGTGGTCAGCTTCAATGGCACCCAATACTAAATTATTTAATGCACTAAAAAATAAAAAATATTTAAATGTCCTATAAAATCAAAATATTCCATAGTCACTGATTACCATGTCAAACCCTAATTTAAAAACTTTTTCACAAATTTTTTTTGTATCTTTTTTCAAAATATTAATGCCTTGATTTCTTAAAAAAAAAATTTCTAATTTTGAAGTTTTTTTAGCTTTTTATATTTACTTTCAAATCCTGAACGAGTTTGGAAGAAATTATTAACGGATTATTAGGGTTAATAAATTATAAAATAATTTATATTAAAAATTTCTTTTAGGTTCCTCATCAACTTCACAACCGGCTTTATTGAATCCGGTCCAATCCACTTCAACAAATCAGCCTACTTTAACTAAAGAGCAACAAAAATCGGACCCTAACAAAAGTGAAAAAATCGTTGGTCGATTTTACGAAATTTTCGCAAAAATTTAGATGAAAAACCCGACGAAGAACCTCATCGTCCAACCTCTTCATCCTCTCCATTTCTATACAACGCCGTATCAACGCCCAGTCTGCTGAGCGAGTCCAATACTTCCTCTACGACCTTGTTGTGCCGAACAGGGGAGAAACGAGGTATTTGATGATGATCAAAAATCCCCAAAAATCAGTGATCTTTGGTGATCAACCACCAGTGAGATAATAATAAATTTTGGTTGGATCCATGGATTTGGAACATCCAAAGTTTTAAAACTGATTATCATTTTTCGATACTCGAACAAAAAGCTCGAAAATATCGAAAATAGATATTTCACGAAAATTTCGACCTTTTTGTTCTAATTTCGAAAATTACAAGTTAGAACATAAAATTCTACACAACTTTTTTTATTTTTTGATTTTTTGTAACGTCCCAGTCACCTTTCTAGTGTCCTGCCAGTTCGAAGTACGATTAATAGCACACTTATTCTGAAAGAGATACATTTGGGTTGAGTTAAAATTTTTTTATGATTTTCCATATAAAAAAATAGTTTTTTTAGCAGCCCATCAGAATCACTTCTCCGAGGAACAGTTGCCAGCCTTGAAAAAGCAGGCGAGTGCAGGCTCTGCTGATACTGCAATCACCACTGCAGATCGACCTGCAGCAGCCTCGTGCAGTGTGTACTACGACGCGCTCGAGGAACAGCTGAGGGAAAGCGAAAGTTCTGCGGCAGAAAAGGTTTTGGAATGAAATTTTGGAAATTTTTATATTTCACTAAAAATAATTAAATAATGAACAAATATAACTCAAAATTTAATTTTTGATTTTTTCATAAATTTATTTATTTGAGGCATAATTTTTATTGAAATTGGAAAGGAATTTAGGCTTAATTTTTTTGATGAATTTGGTATTTTTTTTATTTTTTTTATTTTGCATTTTATTTTTTGCCTTATTGTTAAAAGTAAATATTAAAAATTATAATTAAATTAAAACACAAAGCCTCTAAAAATTAATTTTTTAAAATTTTTCATTTTTGTATCAATAAAAAATTGTATTTTATGTAGTTAGTTCCATAAAATAATTGATTTAATTATCAAATAATATATCAGCTTGATTTCAAAATTTAGCAATGATATTTGAAATTTAACTCATCAACAAAATTCATTTTTTAGACAAACACCAGTGGTTATTTGGTGAACCCGGTGTTCAGTGCTGAGGAAGAGGGAGGAGAACCGATCAAAAGTGATCAGCACAAGAACAAAGGTGTCAAGGCCAAATCGGAGGTGATTTATCTGCTGATCGGGGAATAATAAATTAGCAAAAAAAATAGTTGAGAGCTCATTAATTTAATAAATTATATTAAAACATCAAAATGGGATAATTAATTTTATATTTTCGAATTTGATGATTTTATTTTTAATATTAAAATAAAATATTTAATAACTAAGGGTTTTGTATTTTTTTGGTAGCTCAAAATGATCTACCAATTATATAAAAAACACTTTAACCTTATTTAAATGCTACATAATATAGTTATATTTCGATTTTAAAGATCTTTTTTTTTACATATTTTGCAGTTTCGAGCCTATCCTATATATTTTGGACTTTTTTACATTTTAAGGAGCTTTTATGGGGTTTTAGGGGCGATATTTTTATTATTTGAAAATAAATAATCAATTATTAAATAAAAATTCCATTTTATAATAATCTTTATAAAAAGATGGATGTACTTTGTAAAGGTATTGCTCATTTTTAGGAATTGTTCCCCGAGGATGATGACGATGATGAAGAAGATGATGGGAGGCCTATTGGACAAGCAGCCTGTTCACGCGAAAATCTGATCAAACTCAAACCCGCAAAGACCAAGGAGCAATCCATAGCGAAAAAGGTACGGTATATTCAATTGCAATAAAATTTTTCAAAATTCTTGGAAATTCTAGCAGTTTTTTTGACTTCCAGGGTCAAGTTTCTCTTCTTTTTTCCAGGGTCAAGTTTTTTTATCCTCTTTGGAAATGAAAATCTTAAAAAAAAATTTTTGGTTGGAAACCGCTGCTTTGGATTAGTTATTTTTTCAATTCGTGGATTTATTCTGGCCGATCTTTATATTATTTTTTTGTGTTGGAGAAATTCTTTTTTTTTGTTGGAAAACGCTACTTTCCCCAACTCCTCATCTTCCACCCTCCAAATTCATTAAATTTTTATATTTTATAAAACTTTTTCTCTATTCTCTTGTCCCATCCTAGAAGAATTCAATATCTGATTTTCCTATTTTAATTATATTATTTCAGAATCTTAGTTTTTAGGTTCCAAATAAAGATGGTAAAAATCTGAAATAGACAATATTTTAGTCCAAGGTAATGGATCATGGCTATTTTTCCATCTCTGTTGAATGGAGACTATTTTATTATTTTGGTTTATTATTAAGAAAACTAGATATATATTTTTCCTTACCCCTTTCCTCTCCTAACCCCCTGAAAATTAAATATTATTATTTCCCCAGCTCATCCTCTTCCTCCAAATCCAAATTATTGCGCTATTCAATATTACCTATTATCATTTCGATTTTAGAATTAAGGATTTATAGAGAATTTGAATAAATCCAAAAAATATATGTATATCCATCAGATTTAATTTTCATCATTCTCTACCAAAAATGATGCCCCGAAACTCCACCGAGTTTATTTTGGTCTCCATTTTCGTTCACTCTCCTTTATAATGACCCCGTGTGACACCCTTTTTAATCCAAATAACGACGACCTTCCCCCTCCAGCCCCCACCCATAACGGACGGACGGACGAACAGAAAAGCCATTCCGTACCAGTTGCACCTCTACCCTGATTTTTTCTCATAATGGACACATCCTGCTAATGTAAAGATATTATTTTTGTATCCATTACTAAGGCAGGCAAAAATGTCTTTTAGATTTCCTGAATTAAAAATTTTTTTGATGTCGCGCTTCATTTTTGTAGATTGCTGAACATATAGAATAGGATACTGCCTAGTTTTTATGATTCGAACATCTTCAGACCAAGAGTTAAAGAATGAAGAAAAAATTTATTCATTTCTTTTAAGTTTCCGTGCTTCACTTGGCATAAAGCGAGTTAAAAAAAGAAAGTTTTTAAACTTTAATTTATTAACACAGTATAACTATCAGATACAGATTCAGCACTTGAAATAAATATTCTCATGACCAATATTAGAGACCATGTTCTCGGATATTAACAATGTCACGGCTTCTGTGCTTTAGCCACTATTGGTTTTTATTATCTTCATAGTTGTAGATAGCCATGGGCTCTATTCATATGGCAATATATTATTTGATTAATATATTTTAATGTGGATAGAACCCATGAAAAAGTTCCGCCGATAACGGCAACATTATAAGTATTACTATTACAAGCCTAAGTATTACTATTACATCAAGCAAGGTCATCACATAGTGTCTATTTCTGGGACTGTAGCATGACTTCCAGAGAGCTGTGGCGTAAATGTCATCAGCAGAACACTTGGAGAATGCATAATTGCTTGTCGCGATCTCTTATTAGCCATTAGCATTGACGTCAAGGGGGTTTTCGCGTCGAAAAATGCCGCACTTTTGCCCCTCATTGTCCATTCAAGTGGACCGCGTTTATTTATGCCCTTGTTGAGTGGGAAAACAGCAAAACATTTTGTTGGATTTTCCGAGGCATAAAAAAGTTTATATACTCTACTGATAGGTCCATTAAAGCTGAACTTTTTTTTTATTTCGGGTTTTAGAGAAACAGTCATATTAGTATTGCTTGCGCGTTGTATATAAAAGTAAATTGAATTATTTTATATAATTTATAAATTTAAATGTTTTCATCTATCTATATTTTTCATACATACAGCTGCTGATTTTTCACATCATCGATGACCTTTTTAATTTATTTACTTATTTTTTCGAAAGGAAAAACAAATTTTTCGATATTGGCGGAAATAAATTTTTCACTCGAAATTCAAAAAAAATCTTTTTTTTCATTTTGAATAACTGGCACAAATAGGTTTAAAAAAGTTCGGAGGAAAGCAAACATTGATTCAACCTATTTGGAACCTTAAACTTTTATTTGAAATTTTTAAAAAAAATATTTCACTTTTTAAGTAGTTAAACACGTACAAAAAGCAATCTCTATTAATTATAAATGGCAATAAAAAATTGTAGTCATTACTAAAGTTTTTTATGGAAAAAGTTTTAAAAATCTAAAAATTGATAGATACTTGATAGTTGAATAGAACAAAATAAATAGTTGATTTTAAATTTAATGGACACCTCATAAAATAGCTCAATTTTTCGCTCGAAAGATTCGTCAGAATTCTCATTCTCACTCAAAAATTGATTTTTCCCACTCTGTCTCGCCTTGCACACATACACATCCGCTTCTTCGCACACTTTCTTTTTTGTACACATTCTCTCTTTTTCTGTTTTTCTTTTCCATCATTATCACTCTCTCTAATGTTTTCGCTTCAAGACACGAACACTCAAATATCAAACAAGACACACTATTTATTTCTATGTATTTCTCCCCATAAATAACTCTTTAAAGTACATTTTCTTGTCCTCAAAATTACCCCTCTGCTGATGTTCTCACTCACTCGCCGTCTGCTTCCTTAATTATTCCACAATTCTCTCTAAAAATCGCCATGGGTTAATCAAAAATTGGATTTTCACGAAAAAATTATTCTAATTGTATTTTTTTCTCGAAAATTTCAATATTTTCAAAAAATTAGAAAAAAAATTTTTACATCAATTAATTCTATCAGATGAGTCTCAAAAAATGTTTCGATTGAACCATTTGAAATTTTTAGGGCCCAATCTAATTAAGTCCAAAATATTCACATTTGGCCGAAATTACAAAATGCTATTTTGGCCATAATTTCTCCACAATGGTACGATCTGAAAGAAATTAGGGGAGATCAGTTTATGGAAATTTTTGTTGTTTCATTTAATATAAAAAGATTTTTTGGTTGCGACTAATGGCCAATATAATCACTCGTATTGGCCAATTTCCAACACACCTGTTTATTTTATCTAATCTTAACGGAATCCGTTTTCACATTTTTCTCTAACACTGCTTTCAATTTCTCTGCTTCTCTGTCCCTCTTCTATCTCACAAATCTTCTGCTTCTCTGCCCATTATAAATAAAAGATTCGCTTCAATTCCACATTTATATGTACTCTGCGCTCTCTGCCTAATCCATAAGCATTCTCTGTTCCTGCTTCCAGTTTTTCCTCAACACACTCTCTCTCTATGCCTTTTATCTATCACATTCCACTATTTCTTCCCCTCTACTACTGTTCTCTGCTGGCCAAATCTAGATTCACACTCTCCAATTTCCAACTTTTTAGCTTCTCTACTTCCCGCCGGATTTTCTGCATCTCTGCCCTCATTGTAAAGCAATTCTCGACTTTTTTTAACTTGTTGGTTGGTTCCCGACTATTTGTTCTGCATCCACTTTTTCTCTCTATATCTTTTCCTTCTACTATTTCTGCTTTCTAACATCTCTATCTCCTACTATTTTTTCTATATCTCTACCCCATTAAATTAGAACCTATTCAATTTTTTATAGCAATCACATCCTCCCGCGTCCGTCTCACTGCGCAAACCGCGAGAACATCGCCTCCGGGCCGCCAGGCGCAGCAGCAGCGAGATGCGCCTTTTGGGCACTGGCGCTTCCGGCACTGCCACATACGCCGCAACTCCACAGCAAGTAATTTTTTGGGGTTTTTTGTTTTTGAATTTCTAATGGGTTTTTATTAAGTTCATGTGGATTTTATTCAATGCTTACAATTTTTCAGTGAAAAAATTTTAAACTTTTGGGAAGAGATTTTTTGTCACTTACAGGGCCAGCGCCAGAAAAAAATTTTTTAGAGGTGGCACAAAATGAAAATTTTGGAAGATAAGAGCATTTTATTAAGAAAATTTCATGCTTCTTTAAGTTTTTCGTGCCACCTTTTCCCTTCTTTAACGCCGGGCTTGGTCACTTATTTAAAATTTTTCAAATTTTAAATATGATTTTATTCAAATTTTTTAGACGAGCTTATATTACAAATTTTAAAAACTGCTAATTCGGAAAATATATTTTTAATTTTTTTTTATTTTTATTATTAGATGTGGTAAATTTATAAATTTTTAAAAAGAATTCTTGAATTTTTTTATGTCCATGGGAAAAAAGGTTTTTTATTTATTTGTAGCACCAATTTTCAGACGGAGAAAATGGATTTCCTTTTATAGAAATGAGTTTAGTCGAGGTCAAAAAATTTAACGAACAAATATAGCATCAGTCCCCATTTTTTGCACGCAATCCCTCATTTTAAAAATGCCTTAGAAAAGTAAAATACATAATTTACAAAATTATGATTTACTGATTTTTAAATTTTTATTAAAATTTTTTCTTTAGATGAACATTGCTGATGGTCCGATAGATCCCTCATCATCATCAACGGCAGCCATCGGTGGAAAGCGCACAATTCAGGCCAAACAAAATCAGGTGAGTAAATTTTCTAAAATTATTTTAATTTAAATATTTTATAAAAATTAGTATAATTTAATATTATATAGAAATCTATTTTCTATTCTATAATTTTTTCATTCAAAGATCATTTAAGTAATTTTAACTGACCATTAAAAAAACTGCCATTTTGGCCAACAAAATTTAATTTTTTAAGTTTGATAGGCAAAAATAAATATATCATGTTTAATAAAAATGTTTTTAAATAATTTTTAAATATTTCAGAATTTTTTGTCTTAAAAATTTAAAGGCTACCTTTGCCGATTTCATTGACGATATTATATTTAAACTTTAAGTGTATTAATGTGTAAACCTAATCATATTTATACATTGTTTTTTTTTCAATTTTTGTTCTAATTAGGATGAAGTCTTGCATATTTTTTTTTATTTTAGGATTCTTTCCTTTTTCGAATTTTGCTAAATGACCAAGTTTTAATCCTCTCACCATCCATTAAAAAGCAATATTAAAATACCATCATGATATCATATCTTGAAAGATCGTTTTCAATAGAATTCAGATTTTTGGTTTGTTTAACCCCTCCAAAATAGAAATTTTTAAAAAACAGATTTTGGCCAAAGGTTCCAAAACATTTTAAAATTATTTTATAAAATAACTCCAAATCCACCAAATTTTTTGTTCTTTTTATCTAAAGAATAAAAAAATAACAACAGATTATTCGTTCTCTAATCATTTATTTTTTAATTAAAAAAATATTTAAATAATATTTCATATCATTAAATTTAGTTTTATTTCTTGAATAAGATCCCTTTAAAAATTGTATTTTTTGCAATTTTCGCTCGCATAACTTAACAATCTTTTTTTCATTCATGTCAGTTCATTGACCTGCAAAATTTGGCGTTCTATTTTTGTTCTCATTAAATTAGATCATTTTTGCTGCGGTGTTCCACCTTCACAACCCGCAATTTGCAAACTTTGGAGTTTAATGAATACGTAGTAACAGACAGACAGATCCGCAATCCGCCAAAAAAAGTCTGCTAAAAATCACACCCAATTTTTTGCAATTTTTTTTTGCAATTTTGGTTCTTTAGTTTACAATAAAATTATATAAGGCCTATTTTAATGGGAAAGAATTGGAATCGGATGTTTTTTAATGCCTGATTAGCTAAAATAGCAAGAATTATCATTTCGAGATAAGAAAAAAAAATTTCGCTAAAAAATTGAATGATACAAATATTTTTTTACACTTTTCAAAATTATTTGCTTATTTTAAAATAAATTATTATGCTAAAACAATAAATGTCAGAACATCTAAAAACCAACAAAGAGACCTCTAAGAAATCCAAAATTCTACCAAAATAGTTTTAATTCGCTACAAAAATAAAGATTGTTTATAACATTTATACGAAAGATAGATTTTTCAAAAATTCTGCTTCTAAGTTTATTCCCAAAATTCACTTTTTAAGGCCAAATTTTTCATCCGAATCAAACCACAGCAGGTGTAATAGTAATAGGGTCCCCTAGCCGATGTTATCGCTAAAATATATGTGCCTATCGGTTTTCAGCAGAGGGCCAAGAAACGATGAAAGGGATCACCTGTTCATTGTGTGAATGAATGGACCTTTTCTCCTCCCTCACAAAATCAATTTTTGCTGCGAATTTGGCCCAAAATTTGGCCAATTTTATGACCCTTCAATAGAAAAAATAAATAAATCATTAGTTATTAAGGCATTTTTTAATTATTTTTAATTATGTATTATTTCTTTTGATATTTATTTGAAGAGAAAATTTTATAATTTTTATTCTTTTATATTTTATTATTTTAGACTTACTTTCCACGAAATTTATTATTTATTAAATTTTTTTTAACGTGATTGAACATATTTGATCCTTTGTTTCCTCAAAGAATAGAAAATATTTTTTCTTTTTTTCTAATCAAAAATATTTAAAAGGAATTTTTTTATTATTTTTCTCTTAAAATCTCCATGCTTTCATTTTCTTTGAAAAATAGAATCTAACAAATAAATATAAACCATAATTCTTTTTTACACTATTACTTTATATTCAATTTTCATTTAAAAATATTTTTCACAATTAATATGACCTTTTTTATGAGCACAATTTTTGGTCCATAAAAAATTTGTTATTCACATTAGAGTACAAATTTTTTTGTTGTTTTCATTGATTTTGATTTTGAGTCACCCTAAATTGTTGCGATCGATCTCATTTACAATTCCATTTCTGATTGATAAAATTTCTTCCAAATTTTACAAAATCTATTCAATTTACTAAATAAAATATTTGTTTTTATTTTTCCCTTTTTTTTCTAATCATATTCCTCTAATCTGATAAAAATTCCTGTGCGATAATAATAATTGAACATAATACAAATAAGTTATGTGCATTCTATGGACACATTCGCGTAGAAAACGGTCACATTAATTATTGTTTACGAATGATTAATTCACATATTAAAATATTTTTTGTTTTTGTTTTTCATAAATCGTTTCCTCGCTGGCAATTATTTTTTTATTATTTTTTTTATTTATTTACAATAATTGAAATAGTCTGAATTCATAATCTAACAAGTAAGTTTGAATATTGCAAAATTTGATAAATTAAAAGTTGACTTTTGGTTTTGTTTATTTCTATGGACCCTCCAAAGTACTCACAATCCATAAGCCACAAATTAGTTGAAAAGAAACAACTTTAGAGAAAAAAATTGGTCCTCAAAATATTTTTTTTAATTCCTGATAAATATCCAAATTTTTATTATTTGAAATATTTTAAATAACTTATATAGTAAATAATTGATTTTTAACTTCCCGGAGTTTTCGTTTAATTTTAATTAAAAAAAATTTATTTATAATCTATAATCCGATCAAATTCCTAGGCAATAATAGTGAAATTAATAAAATATTCTTCTTCTTTAACTATTCGCAAAGGCAAAGAAATGGTTAAATGAGTAAAACTGTTGTTGTTATTTTATTTACATTATTATTTTTTGTTAATTTTTTAAAATCATTTTTAATATTATTTTAGCTTCATTGCTATTTTTCCAATCCCATTTTCTAATTTTTTATTTTGTATTCTTTTCTGCGATTAAAATTAATATTTTTATACTAAAAAATCGCGCGCAATTTAAATTCAAATTAGATTTTTCCTTTTTCCGCTAAAACCTTGTTGTTGAGGGAGTCGAAAAGATGGATGGCCTCGGTGCGGGGATGTCCTCCGAATTAATTCTATGCAAAAATATTAAGGTTTTGCGACCTCTATAACGCGAGCGATACTCACCATTATTTTTGGGTCCTGAGTACATTCTGAGTCTCAACAATTCAACTAATTTTTAAGCTTATAAAAGGGCATTAAATATTTATTTCGAAGCTATAAAAATTAAAATTTCATTCTTAATCCTATAAACTAATATTTCCTTTAATTAATTTCATTTTTTTAAATTGACCGTTGGGATACGGAAAAATCGAGATTTTCGGGGGTCTTACTGTTACCATAAGAATTATCAAATTGGTATTTGAAATGTTGTTTATTTTTAACCATTATAATAATAAGGCTATAAAGTAAAAAAAAATGCAAAAATTTTTTATCGATATTTTATGAGACATGAATCAAAAATTCCTTTAATTTTCATGGGAAAATATTTGGCCCAAACACATGAATCTTTCTATGGGGAAATATGTTGGCCAAACATATGACTCCGTGGCGCAATGGTAGCGTGTCTGACTCCAGATCAGAAGGTTGCGTGTTCAAATCACGTCGGGGTCAAAACTTTTTTCCATTTTTGCTCAGCAGTAAATGCCTTCATTAAAAAAAGCCAATATCATTTTAAAAAATTTTTTTTATTTCAATTAAACTTATTAATGAAATTTTTTTTATTAAAAACTCTTTTTATTTTAAATTATTATTTCCTCATTAATGACTAGAGACCAACAGAAATTTTATATATATGACTCAAAGTTTCCAGCGATAATAATTTATTCAGTCTACATCTACTCTATATAATATGGAATTCAATTTCCTGCAATTTTATTTTTCTCATGAAACATGTAAATAGAAAAAGCTCAAACTTCAAAATCGATTCAACAAATGCTTTAGTTGATAAAATCGGACTCGAAATTCCTTTATGTGAAATTCAAAAATCTTGATCCGAGATTTTCGGAATTCGCATTCCTTGCTATGCAGCACATTCCTCCGAATCTCAAATTCTTTTATTCTAAGAGTTCCTTTCTCATGAGACTCACTCAGCTGGTCAAAAATTCTTTTCCTCCGACCCTCAAACCTCTCCCCCATCATTATTCGTCCTCATCCCATCCCCAATTCCCTGGGTTTCGCGCACAAAAGCTATTCCTTCGATGTCCTTCGTCTGTCCTCATTCATTCTTCCGATTCGTTGTCGCAAATTTTGGTGTTTGGGTCCATTAGCCGCGCAGTTGTTGTCATTGTTTGTCACATCTGCTATTGTCCACCTCCCTGCTGAGTCAACAAAGCACAAATTTTCGCCACTTTGACCCTCAAAGTATAAATTTATTAAAAACGCCTATTTCTTCCCATTATTATAAAACCGAATTTTTCCAGAAATTTAAGATTTTTTCCTATACTGACCCTTATTCTGGGTGTTCGCCTGTTTTCATACTTTACTTCTTTAATTCAGATTGTCATTTTCTGTTCTATGGTCCCCCCTTGGACTAACTAACGTGAAATACCGGATTCATTCTTCCGTACTTTCTCATTTTATTTTTTATTTTTAATGTAGCCTTTTTTAGGCCCCCTAGCATTTCGGACTTAACGGAACCTATTTTTTCTCTGATTTTTTCAGATGATAAATCACGAGACCTTCTCTTCGAATTTTATCTTTCCACACTCTAAGTAATTAAGGGGTATTGCTATCTTTTTGTATCCTTATTTTTTCTAATTTTTTGAGCTCCCTAGCTTTTTGGACTTTGGATTTTAAATATCCGGATCTTCTGGACCCCATGATTTTATGGAACGTCTTTCTATCTTTCAGATTCATTGCCATTTCGAACTCGGGTTTCGAAACTTTCCACGAATTTCGAGATCTGACAACTCAAAACTCGGACCCTGATTTCTCACGAATACTCTGATGAGATGAGAAGAAATCTGTCTCTGATCCCCTCTCCTTCACCCGTCCACTAATGGATCCGATTCCCCACCCATCGACTTGTTTTAGGTCATCACAACATGTACATAAAGTGAGTGTAGAGCACAACACCGACCAGCCTCCCCATTTTATGTCCGCTTCACAGAATCTGTCATTTTTACGCATTTTTCGCCTTATACTTCCTGACTCACTGTTGTTGTCTGGGAAATGGATATAAAACTCAACAACATTTTTGCGGAAAAATTGACATTTTTATGTGAATATTTGGGTCTTAATCCATGGATTTGGAGCATATTGCTCATTAAAAATGGTCATTTTCCAAGATTTGACCATATACCGGACAAAAATGCTCTTTTATGGCTTATTTTGATGACAACTATAAATCCATGGATTTTTTGACTACCGTCATTATTTTTAGAGTATTAAAACATATCTGGGGGATTGTTACATTTTTCAATTTAAAAAAATCAATTTTCCCATGACAAATCATATTGCTAAGGGATGGTTATAAATTAAAAAAATATTTCACCCAAAAAATAATTCCATGGACAGATAAAGCATCCGAATTCGCTCACGATTTTCAATTCTAAACTTTATTTATTTGATGGTATTTGCCGCAGAAATTTGCAACTTTTAACTTAATAGAAATTGTTTCTTGTGATTTTTTTTGGATATTATTTGGAAAATTTTTATTATAAAATAGCTTTTCAAGATTTTTCCGCTATTAAGACCCGTTTAGGTTTAGCCGAAAAGGGACATTAATTAATCCGGTCTGATTGATCTCTGCTGATGAGAATGGGTGACTCGGATAAAAAAAGTACCATTTTTGCCTCCCAATCTCCGGATTCCTCATCCTCGTGGACTATTATGATTATGAATATAACTAATAATGAATTTTTTTGGATTCCGATGAGACGAACACGTCAATGTGACAATAATTATTATTAGTTAGCATTATCTTCCTCTTATTCGTATTCCTCATTTATTATTCCAATGTATAACTTATTCATAATATAAGTAGAGTATGGAATTTTAGGCAAATTTTTTAAATTATTCTATGATGAGTTAAAAACCACATTTTTAACCACAGAATAAACAATTTTATTAGGACTCACCGTTTCCTTTTTTTCTCCATTTTCGCGACTTTTTTGGAACAAGTTTTTAGCAAATTTAGTCCAATTACTAAAACTTTTTAAAGTCCAACTTCTGTTTATTTATTTCGCCTTTTGCACTCATCTAAAATGATTGTTGGTATACAAAATTTTATATCAAAATTCCAAATTTTATTTATTTTTTTTCTTGCTATTCATACAATAACCTCACCCATTCAGATATTTGTTTATGATAGATAATACATACATTGAGCAAATCTATTGTACCAAGGAAAATAATTCATGCTTTGTATACCTTATGGATTAAGAGGAAAATGAGGGAAAAAAGAAAGTGTTGAAAGTTATTCGAATTCGATAACAATTTATAATATTTTTATCTTGAACAGATTTTTATTCATCAATTTACGACCCTTTCCATATTCCCTGCTCGTACATATCATATGAGTATAAAACTTCAAAAAATCTAGAAGATTAGAACTGTTAGACTTACAAAAGTACCGACCTTTTTGATCTAAAATTTTCCCATATTACAAAAAAGTATGGTTCCCTCGGTCTCATCGACGTTCCACCATCATCATCATAATGACGCATTGGACTGCGTTTCCGGCGGCGTTGCTGGCGTCGTTCTACGTGCCATTTACCTAATGGACCCTACCGTACATTTTGACCATACCGTACGCCATGACGGCATACTGTGGGACTGGCGCCTGGCCTGTCCGGATCAGTTAGACTTAGCGCCCGCGCCTAAGTCCAACTCCAAATTGCTAGGCGCGCGCGTCGCGCCGCTCAAATGCGGATGTACGCGTTGCTGGTACGCGACGCGGGATCTGCACCAGCGTCAGCGTCATCCAT
>LDKF01002398.1:7704-24691 GCA_001026735.1 Rotylenchulus reniformis | reverse complement strand
TCAAGGGTATTTAGGTGAAAGTGCAACTTTTTGTAGGGAAATGACTAAAAAATCATTAAATAATTATATTTATCGGATTATTCGAAAGGTACTTGATTATGAAACAAAATATTTTTTCTTTTTTTCCCATAAAACGAGTCGTCTAGTAATTGATCACCAGCAAAAGGAACTTAATCACTTCCTCAGATGGTCAAAAACTGCGCAAAGACCAAAAAGCACTTTTACCATCCTACCCATCTCAGACAATTTGTTGGAGAATACTGGTGACTAGCATAAGCAGGATAAAAAGGGAAATGAAAAAAGATTGCAACTGATGAACAGTGTTTGGTGATGTTGGTTAAAATGTACTGTATTAATGGTAAACAATTTGATCGGTTGGTAAACAATTCGTTTTATCAGCCAATCAATCTCTTGTTAGCAATGGCCAATCCTGATGATGCATTGCTCTTCTGTAGCATATCAGTGCTACTGCAGACATTCTGCTGGTGCCACTGTAGCATGTTATGCTAATAGTTTGTCTAAAAAGATATCGAAGTGGCATTCCATCTGTCATTACTTCGTATGGTATTGACTCTCCTATTATCGCAATTTTGGTCTTTTGCACGATAAACCATGCAAAATGAATAAAACTTTGCAGGGATTACCTCTTATTGGGACCCTCCAACCATGTTCGTTTTGAGGTCGTTCAAGTGTGAACACAAAAGTTCCAGACGAAGTCACTTTCTGCGGCCAAATGGAACACTTTTGTTTGACGAAAAGCAAAGCCCATGGCCCCACCTGAAGCAACAGTTGGTCCCTCCGCGGCCATACCGAATCTGATCCCCAAAATCGATCAAACTTTTACTTTTTTCCATTTGGATTGACCTGACATATTGGTAATTGATTTGGAACACTAAAAATTTGGGTTTTTATGGTTTGATGAGATAAACATTTCCCTTTCATTTGGACTGCCAAGACTGATTTATTTTCTTGGTTTTTGTCGTCTTTCTTAGCAGTAGGAGCTTTTGGTTGTCCTGACAATTAGGAATTTAACAATTAGTTCAGATCCTTTCCCCTCCTCAAACCATATCCGAACTTTGGGACAAACCATATCCGAATTCCAAACCGATTCATAGATTTTTCATTCTCTCTAACCCAAAAAACCATTCCCTTTTTTGTCCTTATCATGTTCTGAAGCTGACATGTCAGAAATTGGGGGGATCGGCCTCTCTGGGCTTATTTCCCCGGGGACCGGTTGATTGCCATTGGCCCCTTGGAAAATGGCCCACAGATTCCCTTGGCCAAGGGCGTCGGGGTCATCCATCATTTTGGGCCAATTGAGCCCACTCCCCTGGATGGCCCCGTGGATATTTTATGGAGCGCCGGCAGAAAAAGAATTAATTAGCCAAAGGGNCCCCCGGGGGCGCCTCTTTAGTCCAATTGCATCGGACTGAGGCAAATCGATTAGTGGCCGGGCCAATTCCGGCGATGCCCTTGGGGGACAATGGATGCCATTGGGGCGGAACGCGTTTTTTCTGCTGGATTTGCACATCGAATTTGGCGAATCGAAAAGTTGAATTTATACTTAAGGGGGTGTTTTCAAGGGTATTTAGGTGAAAGTGCAACTTTTTGTAGGGAAATGACTAAAAAATCATTAAATAATTATATTTATCGGATTATTCGAAAGGTACTTGATTATGAAACAAAATATTTTTTCTTTTTTTCCCATAAAACGAGTCGTCTAGTAATTGATCACCAGCAAAAGGAACTTAATCACTTCCTCAGATGGTCAAAAACTGCGCAAAGACCAAAAAGCACTTTTACCATCCTACCCATCTCAGACAATTTGTTGGAGAATACTGGTGACTAGCATAAGCAGGATAAAAAGGGAAATGAAAAAAGATTGCAACTGATGAACAGTGTTTGGTGATGTTGGTTAAAATGTACTGTATTAATGGTAAACAATTTGATCGGTTGGTAAACAATTCGTTTTATCAGCCAATCAATCTCTTGTTAGCAATGGCCAATCCTGATGATGCATTGCTCTTCTGTAGCATATCAGTGCTACTGCAGACATTCTGCTGGTGCCACTGTAGCATGTTATGCTAATAGTTTGTCTAAAAAGATATCGAAGTGGCATTCCATCTGTTATTACTTCGTATGGTATTGACTCTCCTATTATCGCAATTTTGGTCTTTTGCACGATAAACCATGCAAAATGAATAAAACTTTGCATGGATTACCTCTTATTGGGACCCTCCAACCATGTTCGTTTTGAGGTCGTTCAAGTGTGAACACAAAAGTTCCAGACGAAGTCACTTTCTGCGGCCAAATGGAACACTTTTGTTTGACGAAAAGCAAAGCCCATGGCCCCACCTGAAGCAACAGTTGGTCCCTCCGCGGCCATACCGAATCTGATCCCCAAAATCGATCAAACTTTTACTTTTTTCCATTTGGATTGACCTGACATATTGGTAATTGATTTGGAACACTAAAAATTTGGGTTTTTATGGTTTGATGAGATAAACATTTCCCTTTCATTTGGACTGCCAAGACTGATTTATTTTCTTGGTTTTTGTCGTCTTTCTTAGCAGTAGGAGCTTTTGGTTGTCCTGACAATTAGGAATTTAACAATTAGTTCAGATCCTTTCCCCTCCTCAAACCATATCCGAACTTTGGGACAAACCATATCCGAATTCCAAACCGATTCATAGATTTTTCATTCTCTCTAACCCAAAAAACCATTCCCTTTTTTGTCCTTATCATGTTCTGAAGCTGACATGTCAGAAATTGGGGGGATCGGCCTCTCTGGGCTTATTTCCCCGGGGACCGGTTGATTGCCATTGGCCCCTTGGAAAATGGCCCACAGATTCCCTTGGCCAAGGGCGTCGGGGTCATCCATCATTTTGGGCCAATTGAGCCCACTCCCCTGGATGGCCCCGTGGATATTTTATGGAGCGCCGGCAGAAAAAGAATTAATTAGCCAAAGGGCCAAAGTGTGGCCACACACTGCCCATGGCCATAAGGCAGAAATTTTTGGCCATTTTTAAATAAAATTTAGGGCTCATAATTCGAATTTTATGAGGTTATTATCCATTATGAGGGTTTTGAAATGTAAAATTGTAAAAAATTCAACTTTCTATAGTCTGGCTATTTTGGAAGTAAAAATTGAATTTCCACGCAGATTCATTATTTTCGAGCTCAATTTTTGACCATTTTCCCGAAACCACAAAATGCGCTTATCATTCATTCCTCGCGCAATTCCATTGTTGTCCAATGTTGGGAGTTGGACTGGCTCTCTATGAACCGGTTCGATTGGGGACTGACTCTGCATATGCTCCTGACACTTCCGCCAATGGTCCCAATCAATTTTGGTCCCTGATCAATTCCCTTCTCTCCGATCAATTTGTCCCTTTAAAAGCGCCAACTGACTCTCCCTTCGCCTGCCGGATTGATAAGTATTCCCTCTCTTGATCTTGGTTTTTTGCCATTCATATCATAGAATATTCCAGGGTATCAGATCGCTAAGTGATCCTTATCAACTGTTATTATTCTAGTTTTCGAGTTCAGTTTCGGTTGGATATCTGCCTCATCGGAGGCTCTTCTCTCCGACTAAAACTTGACCCTTGACTCCATTTCACAAAAACTAAAAAAAAAANCCCCCCCCCCCCTATTTCCCCCGTTTTTGCACCTTTTGTCTCCATTTTCCATTCACTTTGGCCAATTAGGCATTCACTTTGGCATACCCACTAAAGTACCTTGGGGGAGGGATTCCGTGCCATTGGCAAAGGACCCTAATGGCCCAGTCCCTTAAGCCCAAAATGCTCATAAAAATTTCTAAAAAATTACTTCCGCTAAAGCATTTTTTGATGTCTATGACAGGGCGCGGATCTGTCCTGATTTATCAGATTTGTCCTGATTTGGAGGGTCCAAATCTGACAAAATAAAAATGTCCTGATTTGTCAGATTTGTCCTGATTTTCGACCTCTGTCCTTATTTTGTCCTGATTTCGAATTTTTATTGAAATTCCATTAAAAAATGACGATTTTTCTTAGGAAAAGAGATCTAGTTTTTCAAAATTTTCTCCGGCGGCCCCTATCGGGACCGCCGGCACCATAAAAAGCATAAAAATATCTTAAAAATAGGGTGGCGACGGGGTCCCCGCTCCCCGCGGGGTCCCCGCGGGGACCCCGTCCCCGCGAGGGTTTCCAGTCCCCGTCCCCGCGTCCTTGTCCCCGCGGGGACACGGGGACAAAATGCACCCCTAAGAATGGGGAAATCGGCCAAAATTGATCATTAATTTTGGGAGAAATGGGAAAAAATGACGGAAAAATAAAATTTCTAAACCAATTTTTCTTAAGAAATGTTCGAAAATATTGAAAATTTTTCTTCGGCGGCCCCTATCGGGGCCGCCGACACAACGATATGTAATAGTGTAATTAGGAACTTGAAATCGGCAACCAAAAGTGGGGACAAACCGGCCTGCGCCAAATTGACCCCTACCCTCCCATTGGAAATAATTTTTTTTTCTTTTTAACAAAAAATAGTCCTTAGATTTTCGGAAAAGATCCAAAATTATTATAAGCCACCGATTGTTGAAATTTTTTCGAAAATTTTTAAATTTTTTGATTTTTGAAAAAAATTTTCGAAAATTTTAAAAAAATTTTATAGACCCAAGATTTCTCGGAAAATTTGAAAATGGCTTAATAATAAAAAAACAATAATTTTTAATTAATTTCAGATGAATTTTTAATGACGGAAAAATTTTTTTCGAAATTTTTTTTACAATAATTAAAAGACTTAGAAAAATTTCTTGTCCCCGCGGGGACTCCGCGGGGACCCCGCGAAAATCTGTCCCGTCCCCGTCCCCGCGAGGGTCGCCAGTCCCCGTCCCCGCGGTGTCCCGTCCCCGCGGGGAATTCCGCCACCCTACTTAAAAATGACCAATTTTCTTAAGAAAAAAGAACTAATTTTTCATTCAAAATTTTCTCCGGTGGCCCCGATTTTTTCCCAAAAATGTCTTAAAAATGACTAATTTTCTTAAGAAAAAAGAACTAAAATTTTCAAAAATTTCTCCGGCGGTCCCCCTGTCGGGACCGCCGGCACCCCGTAAAACTGTTTCTCAAGAAAAGAGTTCCGGATTCAGGTTCGTAAATTTTTCTCTGGCCGCCCTGGGGGCGCCGGCAACATCTAAGAATATTTTTTGACCAACAACTCATTTTCCTGTGAAAAATGCGTAAAATCGCACATTTTTCCAGCCAGAAATGATTATTTTTTTCCAAAAATATGGTGGCCTTAGATTTTTTTAACGTTTTATATAAACGAATAATTTGATTTCAATTGATTTTAAAGCTTTTTACAAAATGTCCTGATTTTTGACCATGAAATCTGATTTTTTGAGCTGAATGTCCTGATTTTGAAAATTTTTCGATCCGCGCCCTGGTCTATGATGGACCAAAATAGTCCTAAATTGTTAGAATTAGAAGTAAATAGGTCCAAAAATCGATCAAAATCTAAAAATTTGTCCAAATCCATATCGGAATTCAATCGTCTGTCACAGATTTTTCATAATTCCTTTTTTGATAGTCCATCCATTTTTCTTTTAATAAATGGCCAAAAGCCAAAAATTATAAATAGAAAAGACATCCGTTTCCAGATTGTTTCCGGTGGATGGATGCGATTTCTGATCAGATGCGCATTGATCAGCATTCTGTTCCTGCTGACCCTGATCGTCCTGCTCCTTCAATACCGAAGCATCTCCAAGATTGATAGGAGTGGAAATGGAAAGGGCAAAGGGTCGGCAGAAGAGCAATACAGCATAGAAGGTCCAAAGATCAATATCAAATTATCCGAAGATCAAAGTAGGATCAATGATCCGTAGAACAATGAATTATGATCGCTGATCAGCATTCAAAGGGTCCGATTATCAAAATAGGCACCAAGCATGAAACCAGAGATAGATGATCAGGATCTAGCTAGAAGATTAATCACGACCCTTTTTAAGAATTTCCAATTCTTCAGGACAAATGCCAAATTTCAACGGTCTGGATCCGGAAATGATTTTCCTGAATCATGAATAAACCAAACTGAATTTCGGTCAATTTCATACCCTTTTCAGACAGCGAGATCCAGCGTTTGTTGCTGGAGGGTGCGGGCGGTGTTGCGGAAGAACCGCAACAGCAGGTTGTGCCCTCCGCGCTTCCGGACTCGCCCGGCCTGTTGTTGTTCCCTATCGGTCGCATTCCGGCATCCGCGCGCGGCGCAGGACCTGCAGGAGAGTTGACGCTGAATGTTGTGGTGGTGCTGGTGGTGTCGCTGCTGTCCATCGCCATTTTGATCACCGCAATTTGTTGTCAGTGATCATTTTCTTCGGGTTTCTTCTGTATTTCGCTTCTCCCTCTTCCCCTTCAGGTGTCGTGATCATCGCCCTCGCCCTGGACTCTTCCGCCACCCGCTTCTCCTCCTCCTCATCCACGGACTTTCTGCTCTCGGCTTGGCCCGACTTGGCCACCCAATACCACCGTCTCCACCAGTCTCCCGTTCCCGGTCCGACGGTGTTCCGGACGCCCGGGTTGGCCAAGCTGTTCCGCGACCATCAGCAGCAATACAACATGAACATGCCGACCACGGACACGCCTCCGCTGACGGACGATGAGGAAGAGGAGGAGGGGGAGGAGGAAGAAGAAGGTAAAGAGGGAATTATGACTGGTATTATGGGTATATATTACAGATTGTGCTGGGACGTTAAAAAACCGTCACATGTTCCAGTCTTTTGTTAGACTTGTTAGACGAAAAGTATAAAAGGCAAAATTGTTCAGAATTTTATGCTGATTCGAATGGTATCTTTATTTTTTCGAAATTCGGCCAAAAAGTTCGAAATTTTCCCGAAATACCGAAAAATAAAGTTTTTAGGGGATATTTTGAAATTTTAGCCGAATTTCGGAAAATTAAAAATATCAGAAGATAAAATTCTTCACAACTTATTGTTAACTTTTTAGAATTTTGGTCTAATTAGTCTAACAAAAAAAAATCGGCCAGACTACTGTACAGCATGTGGCGGTTTTTTAACGCCCCATTTGGCGGTTTTTAGCGCTAGACCTAGCACCGTTGCAGATTTGGTCTATAATGAAATCGAACCTTTTTATTTAAAAAAGATAGCGAATTTGGTAGAACGGAAAATTATGTACAGTGAGGAAAACCCGAAAAATTAGTAGTCAAATCGAACGAGTTTCGAGGATCTTTACTTATGTAAGGTTGGATTGAGGTCTTGAATCAGAAAACCGCATCAATTTTCCCTCTTCTCGAAGTCTAAAGTCATTGGATAATGATCCCAACTACCGAGTTAAATTTTCCGAAACCAGCTACTTCACAATTTTGGCCCCACCGGTTCAAAACCACGAAATTTATTAGAATAAACCATGAGACATAAAAAACAAAACAATAAAATCTTAAGATTATGCGATGAAATCTGATGTTAAACATAAACAGTTACAATGGCCAATTTTCAGATCAGCATGAATTTGCGGATTCTTGGTCGGCCGAAGCGGCCCGAAGTTGGCCAAACGCAGTATGGCATCAGCTCAGTGCGCGGGACCATCCGCGCCCTCGTCGCAACTCCTTCACCGTCTGATCATTGATTTGTTAGAATGAAAAATTCGATCCTGTTGCCAATTTACCTCTCTAATTTGCTCAAATTCCATTCAATACGGATTACTTTTCCAACAATTTTATGTATAAAAGCTCTGCATCCCTTATTAATTGAATCTAAGGCATTACACATTCGCCTAAGAACACTTTTCACCGATCATGATCGCCGAACGATCATCAGATCGGTGATTGACTGCGTGCAATCCCAAAAAAGCACTGCGCGATCAAATCGCCGTTGTTCTCCCAAGAAAGATAAAAGATATCTGGGGCATGAACACGCAAAAAAACGCCGAAACAAAGAGTGAAGATGGATGTGATTGATCAGATCGTTGTTGTCCTGGATACGGATATTGGATACCCGGGGATGATTGTGTTTTTGATCAGCCCACCGCCCATTTTTGGTGTCCGCTGAATGACCCCTACGAACCCCCAAATCCATCCCGCGGGTGCACTCTCGAGTGAATGAATGCACCCCACTGGTCGAGAATGGGTGCATTCACGTGCAGATCATATGCTGTGACCGAGATATGTGTGCCGACCGTGCGCACTCGCGGATCCCTCAGATCCGCCTCCAATCAGGATCCACATCCAAATTTGCGGATCCTCGGTCACCCGATCGTTCAGCCCCATACTTTGTTCCATAAATTGATCTGAAAACGAATCGGGTGAATGTGATCGGGATTAAAATAAATGAAATGATTCGTGACAGAATTCCTGATCAGCTCTTAAATCCGATGATTAGAAATGAAATGTCCCGTTCCATCTTCAAATCGCAAGATACCTGATCAGCTCCGATCCTTTGTCTTTAAAGAAGTGATCTGATCTGTGTGAAAATGGGTTAAATGATCCGTTCCAAATTTGTGGATCAGTTCCGATCAACATCCACGACTCAGATTTGATCTGAAAGTGAATCGGGTAATTGGTGTGATCGGGTGATTTTACGCGGATCAACAACCCATCGAATTGGGTCACTCCGATCAGTGGATGGTTTTGGGCGTGTTTTGGATATTTTGGTTGGATCTGATTAATGATGGATATCCATTTTCTGAACAAAATAAAAATTTGAAAATTGAAATTAGGGGCAAGTGTCGAATTGGAAGAGTTATTTTTAAAAGAATGTAGGACATTCGACAGACAATAAATGGTTTTAGGCTATTGAGAATTCCAGAAAGTGGTTCCACCAAAAGTGTCCCCTCCCTCCCCTTGTCCTCCTATGGATTTGTCCATTCACACTTCCTCCGATCACTCTGATCACCTTCTTGCCGATCGATCACTTTCCCTCTCGTCGTCCTTCCGTCGATCATCTTTGTTTGTCCTCCTCCTCCTTGGTCCTTCTTCTTCCGTTTTTGGATGATGATGGTCCCCACTCCCCAATAGCCAAAAAGTGCTTCTTCCTCGTCCCCGAAGAGCTGCATACCATTGCATTTCTCCTTCCTCGCAGCTAAAAAGAAGAAAGAGCTCATTGTGCAAATCATCATCTCATCACCATCTTCTTCTTCACTTTCTTCGCTATTCATCCATCATCATAATTCCCCGATTTTGTCACCTTGGCCAAGCAGGTGTGATCACACCGTTGATGTGGCCAATTATTCCTTCCATCGGTGGGGGTCAAAGATCACATCACTTTTCTTTCCTATTGCAGCTGCCAATCAGTTTCACTCATCAGTTTTTGCTCACTTCTGATCAGATCTGATCATTGTCATTTTCGGGCCACAAAAAGTTCTACCATTTAAAAGCGCAAGCTGAGGGTGCAGTGGATCGGAACCTGTATATAGGACGATAAGCAATAATCTATTAATGTTGACAGATCTGCTACTATAATTTTGGGTTCAGGGCTTCCCTACCAGACAGATTGGACGTTAGGTTTCCCTTATAAAAAAGTGATCTGATTTCTTCGTATTCCGCTTATTATCCAAACAAATCAAACATCCAAAACACCAATATGATGTTCAAAGCCCATCGACTTTCCCAAAAGTGTTCCTTCATTTTGCATGGTTTCCCTGGGAACCAAACTCGATTTGCAGACTTATCTGATCAGATCCGATCAGATCACTGTCCACCTCCTTCGGGGAATCCCCTCATCCATCCATCCATCCATCCATCAGGCGTCTTCAGCCCCTAATTTGATTATTTCCCTGTGAAGGTCGCCCACCCGTCTATGGGAATCCCCCGGGGCGAGTGGTGACCCAGCCTCGTCTCCTCGTCGTCCTCGCCCCCTATCTCGGCGGGTCAATCTTTCCCAAAAATGCCCCTAATGGGCAATTTTGCGCACCATTGGATGTCTCCGATTCCCTTGGGGCAAAACCCACTCTTTCTCCTTCGATGCCATTGCCATTACCATCATCTCACAAAGATCGGAAATGCCGCGACATGGGTCGGCGGCGTCGGTTTACAATCCATCACATTCAAGTTTAATGACGGCGTTCCATCTCTTCGGCGGTAGAGGACTTTGGCATTCGGGCCATATAAAGGAAATTGATTCTAATAAGCAACTCGGGGATAATTTCGGGGGTGGTCCACAGATCGGGTTATCTCATCGGTCCTTACCCTCACCAGGCACCTCGCAACCGGACAACTATTGTTACACCTCTAAAATTCTCAAAAATTCCAAAGAACTTCGGAAATTTTTACCAAAAATGGTGGATTAGGAATTCCTTCTCCATAAAGAAGCCTATCTCATTCGTCATGATCTTCTTCATTCTCTTCCTTTATCCTCATCCCAAAATCCATTGTCCCCGCGGTTTGGTCATTATCCACAGCTGAGCCATCCAAAAGTCCCCCCTCCCCATCGACGAAATCCCATCATCATTATATGTATATGGGGCCCAAAATCCAGTCCGGACACACCAAAGAAGTGCTTTTGGACACACATAATTATAATTGGGTTAGCAACCAATCAACCAACCGATCAACCCAGTTTTTGGGTTTTGGCTGATCACTTTTGGCGGATCACGGGCAGTGATCAGGGGAGAAGCGGGAAGGGGGGTTTGTGGGTTGGGACCAGTATATTGGCCAAACCAGTCTGTCTTTCTGGATATATGCGATTTCTGATCACATTCAGCAGATGATGAACTGATCAGATCATTCATTCCCTTTCCAAATTTGCAATATGCCTTAACAATAAAAAAAACTTCGGTAGTTTTGTAGTAGATTTTTTTAGAAAAGTTTCTGATCGGATTATGAAACCCACCAAATTCCGATTTTGGGCATAGGTTAGAGGATCTGCAAAGTTTTAGGCTTTTGTAGTGACCCGACTAATGATAGGAATTACAGAAAATTCCAGTTCAAGAAGCGGGGTCCCATGTTTATATTGAAATTTGGAGAAGTGGTAGCTTCTTGGTAAGCTGATCGTGAAACATCAAGTCGGACCACACTTGCCCACTTTTCGATATTAGCACCGGGGATTTCCCGATTTTCGGGGGTCCAAAACCGGGGGATTCCCCGATTTTCGGTGGCATACCCCGGGATTTTCCCGATTTTCTGCAGAGTGGGTCACTCCGCCCCCATCTTTGTCATTGGCGTGGTTGGTCAGATTCGCCCCGCCCAAATTCCCTCCCCAAGGTATTTGACCATTCTCAGATCATTTGCGCCACTTTCATTCCACTTTTCAATCTTGACACAGAGGAGGAATAAGTATTGGTAAAATCCTGGTAGACAGAGACAAATATTGCTAAGATAATAAGGCAATTCTTGGTAAGCTGATCGTGAAACATCAAGTACATTTACCAAGATCCATGTCAGGAATGCTTATAGCTGAGCTCTTTACCATGTCATGGTAACTCCCATAGGGACTGATTACCCAGTTGAAAATGATAAGATCGAATCTTGGCAAGATCTTGATACCAATGCACAATTTAATAAGTGTGTGTGCAGTGTTTCCCCACCCCACCCCCACCCATTACGCGTCAAAATGGCCCAAGGCCCTTATGCTTAAACTGTTCCGACAATGATGATGATNGGGGGGGGGGGTTTCCTTCCTCGAAAGTTGCCGGGCAACCCCGCCATTGTAAATTGTTGCCCCGGGACCGATTCCCAGCAGGGCAGGGTGATCCGTCAAAATGGACGCCGTCCAAACAAAATTTTGGAATACAACGGAAACAATGGAAAGTCGGGGGGCAATGCCCTCTGGCAATTTTATTGCCCATTTATAAGGGCACCTCCGATCACTCGAACAGCACTTGCCCACTGATCACTCCTCTCATGTGTTCCTCTATCACTGATCATTCCACTCACTCTCTGATCTCTCTGATCAGCATTCTCTCCAAAGATCCTGATCCCCTTCGTCCTCTGATCATTCTGATCAATCCTCATGGCTCCCCCTGATCACTCTGACCATCCCATTCTCTCTGATCACCGTGTTCCCTCCGCCGATCACTTTGATCTCCCTTAGTTTTCAGATTCACTTTTTGATCAGCGACGATCAGCGTAACTCTCACAATGGCGATCCTGCGTCTACTGGTCTTGGTTGCATTACTCGCGTCCAGCGGTGTCCAGTCCAGATCAAGTGGGTGTTTGTCGTCTTTGGGCATTCGTTTTCCTACAAATACCTGTTTTTCGGTTTTTAAATACAATTTCATTTTCATGTTTTGCCACTTTTGCATGAATCCATATTTTTCCGGTTTCAAGGTTTTCACGAATCATTTTGTAATTAAAGGGCCTTAGTTTTCATTTTTTCAGTTCTAAATTATTTTTTTAACCTTTTATTCCAGAATAATTTTTCCTATATTCATTCTGTAATGTTTTATACTTTTTCTGAGCTTTTAACATGTTTTTGTTAATTTATACATTTTTATATTCGGGTTTTTCAGTTGAACGAAGGGCCAGCGCCCAAAATGCTTACGGAGACGAGCCGGTAGCCCCCGCAGGCGCGGCGCCAGCACCTTCCGGCGGCGCCCAGGCGCCGGTGAGTCAACCGGAAGCAGCAGGAAGCGGCGCGGCAGCACCGCAACCATACCAGGCAGGAGGCGCAGGAGGGACGGCGCCAGCCGCAGGTCAGCCCGCACCGGCACAACCTGCACCGGCAGCGGAATCCGCACCTGCACCGGCGGCCGCCGCGTCTTCTGGCACTGGTGGTGCCTACGGAGCAGCTGGATCGCAAGCTCCGGTGCCTGCTGCGGCACAACCTGCACCTGCCGCCGAATCCGCACCTGCTCCAGCGGCAGCACAACCCGCTCCGGCTGCCGAGTCCGCACCTGCTCCTGCTGCGGCAGCACCCGCCCCTTCTGCTGGAGGTTACCAAGCGCCAGCAGCTGAACAGAAACCCGCGGAATCCGCACCTGCACCGGCCGCAGCCCAACCTGCGCCTGCCGCAGAATCCGCTCCTGCACCGGCTGCTGCTCAGCCTGCGCCTGCAGCCGAATCTGCTCCGGCGCCGGCAGCCGCTGCTCCTTCTGGCACTAGCGGCGCATATGGTGCTGCTGGATCACAAGCTCCGGCTGCAAGTCAAGCCGCTCCAGCGGAATCCGCGCCTGCACCTGCCGCGGCAGCACCTACCCCTGCGGAGTCAGCACCTGCACCTGCTGAATCGGCACCTGCGCCTGCAGCTGCACCTGCAGAAGTAAATCATTTTTTTTATTTTCAGTTACATATCTGCGCTTTAGGCACCAAAGACAGAAAGTGCCGCGTCAGCGCCTGCAGCGGGAGGTTACCAAGCACCTGCAGCCGAACAGAAACCCGCGGAGGCGGCACCTGCACCAGCCGCCCAACCTGCACATGCAGAACCCGCACCAGCTGCAAGCCAACCTGCCCCAGCTGAATCAGCGCCCGCACCGGCGGCAGCACCTGCGCCAGCTGCAGCACAACCCTCATATGGAGGAGCATCGGCGCCAGCTCCTGCCGCAGAACAGAAGCCAGCGGAAACACCTGCATCGGCTCCAGCGGCAGAGGTAAAAATTGCTTCTATTTTTCCGACAAATAGGAACATTTAATTTAGTCGGCACCTGCTGCTGCACCCGCGCCTGCACCTGCTGCAGCACAACCTAGCTCCTCTGCCGCAAGTTACAGCGGTACCGGCGGAGCTGCTGAGTCCCATCCAGCGGAATCCGCGCCTGCACCTGCCGCTGCTCAACCTGCACCTGCAGAATCCGCACCTGCACCCGCCGCGGCGCCAGCGCCTGCACCTGCCGCCGAATCCGCGCCTGCACCGGCCGCGGCGCCGGCACCTGCAGCCGGAGGCTACAGTGGAGCAGGAGCTGAGTCTAAGCCGGCGGAAGCAGCTCCGGCGCCAGCGCCCGCTGCCGCACCTGCGACTCCAGCCGAAACCGCACCAGCTGCAGGAGCACCCGCTCCGGCACCTGCCGAGTCCGCACCTGAACCGGCCGCAGCAGCACCCGCGCCTGCGCCTTCTGAGCCCGCGCCTGCACCAGCGGCCGCCGCACCTTCTGGTACCAGTGGCGGCTATGCCGCCGGCGGATCGCAAGCCTCTGCCCCTGCAGCTGAATCCGCACCCGCTCCTGCCGCAGCACAACCTGCGCCTGCACACACCGAGTCTGCACCCGCGCCTGCTGCCGCCGCGCCTTCCGGTACCGGTGGTGCCGCTGGTAGTGCGCCAGCGCCTGCAGCGGAATCTGCTCCGGCGCCCGCAGCTCCGGCAAGTGCCCAGCCTGCAGGCGAAGCAGGCGCGGCGGCCAAGACGGGCGCTTACCGTCAGCGCGCCTAAATGTGATCTCGAGCGCGTGCAACACGGAGAAGGAGGAAAAAGACACTGCGGAATCCGAATTGTTACTTATACATATGCCATCAACATCACCCTTCTCACACCATGGACCAATTCTTTCATTATTTCTGTACTTTCTTACT
This sequence comes from Rotylenchulus reniformis, assembly GCA_001026735.1. Classification (NCBI taxonomy): domain Eukaryota; kingdom Metazoa; phylum Nematoda; class Chromadorea; order Rhabditida; family Hoplolaimidae; genus Rotylenchulus; species Rotylenchulus reniformis. Next base: position 10,267 of record LDKF01002398.1, on the reverse strand, counting down.
GTAACAATTTTCACTTTAATGTTTTCGCTTCGATAAACACACCAGAGATGGTCGATTCAAGCAGTTCTTTAGCTACAATTACAAATATTTGGTGCACTTTAGTGAACCCTGAGTTTCTTTTTGGAAAATTTTATACGGTATTCTAACCCCTATTTCGGTTAAATTCTGTTTTTCAGAGTAACCCGAGTTTCCTTGAATGCCATAGCTTGCCATAGCTTGGATTTGCTTCCGATTGATCTAGGACCCTGATCGGTTTCCCTCTCCCGACCGATCTGAATGTATCATCATCATCACTTGGTGGGAGTGATTCCCAGCTCGTGTTTCCAAAGGTTTCATATCTGCTGGAGCTCGATTTGGATTTTAAAATTTTAAATTTTTGGACCTTGAGGGTTTCCCGAAGGTTTTCAAACTTCTGGTTTTTCAAAATTTCCAGCTTTCCCTTCGATAAACCCTCAGCAAAGGATCATTTGGAAATAATTCTTTACTCTCTATACAAATTATTCACTTTTTTCTGGCATAACCGGGACAATGGGAAGAAATAATTAGGTTTGGCCAAGAAATGGGACTTTGGGACTGTTTGGAAGTGAATGAATGGACAAATGAAAATGTTTTGTATGGCGATGATCCGTTGGTGTACTCTGATCAATTTTTTGGTTCGGTCTCCGATTGATCTCTGATCACAGATGTGTCTCCTGCGCGTCGTTGGCCAACACAATGCGCAGCGTTTCGCTGATCCGCCTCCTGATCAGGATGCTCTGCTCGGCCAGGGAAACATTTCTGTCGGGGAAAATATTGTAGAAATTCAATTCCAAAAACCCAAAAACTCGTCCCATAGAGAAATCTACATGTGTAAGTATGGTTAGAAGATTTAGGTATAATAATCCAGGTGTACTAGCAGGGATCTTTGCTACTATAGGTCCTACGGTCGGTGTATAAAGCATAATCTTATACTGTAGGATAAGTCTAGTCGAATCTCATCACTCCGAATAATAAGCGGGATGACTGGCTGGTCATATGTCATCCGGCCTGGATCTTTCTCAAGCATTTTATCAGATGGTTTTTCCGATTACTTAGACAGGAATTTTTATCGGAATTCTCAACTATGATCTCTTTTATAAGCCAATCGGATTCCTGTGATCGATCGCTCTGCTCTGATTGCTAAAGATCAGAGTGTTTTTCCGGCTGATCTAGGACCCTGACCGGAATCCCCTCTCCCGATCGATCAATAGTCTTGATCTGCCTCCGATTGATTGGTGGATCTTCTTCTTCTGATCAGTTTCTCATTCCCAATCGATCAGAATGTCCCCTCACTTGGCGGGCGTGAATCCCAGCTCGTGCCCAATGGCGGCGGCCCGAGTGGACATTGACGGGAAAGCATCGTCCAGCAGCAGAATGCCAGGGCCGCCCTCCTCCAGCGAACACACATCCGCCACCGATCGGCACTGCTCCTGGTGTCGGGACACGCGGAAGGTGCCCTCCTCCGCATTGGACAGATCTGGATCGGGAAAAGCGAAAGTGATCAACATTTTTACAGGTCTTGGCTTTTTCGCCTAAATGATTCCTATGCCTGTAATTCAATCAGTTCAACACTCTCGATTAGAAGCCTGTTCCGGTCAAGAAATCCCCTTTTCGATCAGAAAAATCTTACAGTCCAGGAAGCGCCACTCGCGATCCGGCTCATAGGGCAGAATTTGGTGTTCCGCGAGCATCTGCTGGATCTGTTGGCGCACCTGTGCCAGCTCCGTCTCTGGCTCCACACTCAGCAAGCCCAACTCGAAGCCTGTAAAAAATTAGGTAATTATAATGAGTTCGAACTAATAAATTTCTGATTTTCTGATTTAGAATGTTCCTTTCGGACTCGAAAATTTTTTCGGCCCTACCCGTGTCCTTGAGTCGGTCCACCGCGTCCCGGTAAGTGTCGTAGTCATGGCGGCCCACCACAATAACCGGCACTCCGCTGATGGCACCGCCACAGTTGGGTGGCGATGCGGCTGTCGGATGCGCGAGCGGAGACACTTCTGGGCTCAGACTTGTCTGAAAAGGGTTCGACTCATGCCATACTCAACCTGGAATAGGGACATATGTCCTTATTTGATCCAAATCCTTGATCTTTTCTAATCTGGCCATATCCGTGCAAATTTCTCATCCAGGTCTTTCGATCCGGAAGGGTTGTTCCATCCATGCCGGATACGCTTCGTGGTCATTGCGGAACGTGCTGTGTCGTTAGTAAAAATAGTGCAAATGACCTAGAAAAGGGACTGATAAACCAGGGGTGCCAGATGTCCTGATTTCTCAGATTTGTCCTGATTTGGAGGGTCCAGATCTGAGAAAATAAAAATGTCCTGATTTATCAGATTTGTCCTGATTTTCGACCTCTGTCCTTATTTTGTCCTGATTTTCGAATTTTTATTGAGATTCCATTAAAAAAGTGACCAATTTTCTTAAGAAAAGAGATCTAGCTTTTCAAAATTTTCTCCGGCGGCCCCTTTCGTGACCGCCGGCTCCTTACACAATGAATTTTCTATAAAAAATGTCTTAAAAATGACTAATTTTCCAATGAAAG